>JAVJIF010010998.1:0-114971 GCA_038442645.1 Agave tequilana | reverse complement strand
TTGGTAGTAAAAATGAAATCATTAAGATTTACACTATCACAAAGTGCATACTATCTAGGGTTTTATAAGAGATCAAGTGATTGATTCAATTTGATTCCTTGTCTTAATTGATGACAAATTCTTGCAAAAAGACCACGTCTTTGAATAAATAGTTTGGTTGCTGATGATCTTTGATCACTTAAATTTGCACTTCACACTTGCACATTTTGAAAGTGAAACAAAGACTTGAATGCATGCTATAAAAATACTAAAACTTGGCCACTAATTTAAGCTGGGTAATTGTGCCGCAGGAAACATGATTATTCGCTTCTAAAATGATCAAAACAATAAACCCCTTAGTTTTGTGGCCTATTTACTCGAGTCTTTAAGCCCGAGGGATGTTTTCTCATCTGATGCCCTAAAACCGTCTGTTTGGGAGTCATCGGTTAAAAGCTCGCTACCTGGGTAAACTAGAAAGCCTAATAAAACTAAGGAAAAATCGTATAATTAAACAAATAAATGATTTGATAGTTAAAATTGAAATCATTAAGATTCACACTATCACAAAGTGCATATATCTAGGATTTTATAAGAGATAAATGATTGATTCAATTTGATTCCTTGTCTTGAATTATGACAAGTTCTTGCAAAAAGACTAAGTCTTTAATAAAATAGTTTGGTTTGTCGATGATCTTTGATCACTTAAATTTTGCACTTCACACTTACACTGACACATTTTGGGAGTGAAATAAGACTTGAATGCTATAAAAATACTAAAACTTGGCCACTAATAAGCTGCGTAATTGTGCCTCAGGAAGCATGATTATTCACGTTTAAAAATGGTCAAAACACCCCTTAGTTTTGTGGCCTTATTTACTCGAGTCTTTAAGCCCGAGGGATGTTTCTCATCTGATGCCCTAAAACCGTCTGGTTTGGGAGTCATCGGTTAAAAGCTCGCTACCTGGGTAAACTAGAAAGCTAATAAAAACTAAGGAAAAATGATTTAATAAACAAATAAATGGTTTAATAGTTAAAATTGAATCATTAAGATTTACACTATCACAAAGTGCATATTATCTGGGGTTTTATAAGAGATCAAGTGATTGATTCAATTGATCCTTGTCTTGATTGATGATAAGTTTTGCAAAAAGACCAAGTCTTTGAAAAATAGTTTGGTTTGCTGGTGATCTTTGATCACTTAAATTTTGCACTTCACACTTACACTCACATTTTTGGGAGTGAAACAAAGACTTGAATGCTATAAAAATACTAGAACTTGGCCACTAATTAAGTTGAGCAATTGTGTCTCAAGAAGCATGATTATTCACGTCTAAAAATGGTCAAAACAAATAAACTTTTTTGTTTGTGGCCTATTTACTTGAGTCTTTAAGCTTGAGGGATGTTTTCTCATCTGATGCCCTAAAATTGTCTGATTTGAGAGTCATCGGTTAAAAGCTCGCTACCTGGATAAACTAGAACTCCTCCTAGAGATAGAGATAAAATAGAGGTTTAAATGCTTGCTGCACATGCTCAGTACAGTCGCGAGACCTGCGATAGTGGCTTAATAAATTCTTTGTTTAGTTTTTCTTGTTTTGCTCAAGGAGAGCAAAAAATGAGTGTTGAGTGTGATTATTCATCACTGCATATTTTTATATCATATTTTCCCATTTGTTTTACAATAAATCACTGCTATTAATAGTTTTTGTTCAATATGTACAAGTTGCACTGAATAAAGGCAAATGGAGAAATGCGTTAAGACCCATTTATGTGAATTATTTAAATATTTCTTGAAACCAAGTTAAAAAGCCCTTTGTTCTAAAAAGCCCAAAATAGCAACCCATTTGAAGCACGAATTGAAGATCAAATCTGCAAGTGCTACGTGGCAAATAAAAATTAATTATAAATACTGAAAGATTCTCTTATCCAAAGGAGCACATGGCCCAAAAATCTGAGCCAAATGCTCAGATTTTGTTGCGAATCCGCTGCAATATCAGGACTAAATTCCCTGATTTTTGACTCGTGGCTTCATTTCTTGGGCTCAAGTCACTGATGCCTATATGAACATCCAAGGGATCGAGAGAGGAGTAGACCAGAGGCTAGGGTTTCTCCTAGATTTAGTTTAGGATTTTCTCTTTCTTTTTTCTTTTTCTTGTATTTTTCTTTGTAAATTTAGGATTAGATTAGAGAGAGATTCATGAGAAAAAGAGAGATTGTCTAGAGTTACAATCTATTGCAAGATTCCTCCTTTATCTTCATAGTTCTTGATCTTATTACTTGTTTTCATTTTGTTATTTTTTTCTTCTCGCTTTGATTTGACATGCTTTCTTTCATTATGTGCAATTAACTTCTAACCTCATGGTTAACTTTTATTACTAACCACTAACTTGCTAACTCTTGGTGTGAAATGACCAATGGGTCAAAATTGCTGCTCCAAAGATTGTGTCTTGCTCTGTAAGAGCCATGGATGGCTCATGATGATGGGTTTTAATTTCTAGCTACTAACTTGCAACTAACTCTCTTATTCCGTACTTCTAATGGTCTTGATGATTTAATATTTGATTTAGTTTGCTTGTGATGCAAGTTTGGATTTTATCTACTCACTTTTGGCTGGTATAATTTGTGCACTTCTCATCCCATGCCCGCCTTCTAATAGATCTTGGTGGGTTGATGTTCAAATTACCTTGTAAAGCGAGATTGAGGGAGAAAAACAATTTGATGGGTATGCCTTAAATGCTCTCTCCATTTACAGCCACTACCCTTTAGGCCAATGATCACGTTGAGGCAATCAATCCACTAAGAGTAGTAAGTTAGCCACGAGATTTTCCTTTTATTTTATTTTGTTTTCAAACCCTTTTTCTCACATCACTATATTTTCATCTTCTCCTCTTCTTTCCTTTTCTTTATCTTTCTTTCTTTTGAAAAGAACTTGTTACCGATTTCGTGATTTAGCGATAAGCTTCTATCGCCTCTCACCTTGTGGATACGACTCACATAGACATTATGCTATCACAGAAGTATTGATAAAAGCTAAAGCACGATTCCTGATTTCAAAATATTATTTTGTGTTCTGGTTTAACCTCAATTACTTGGATTCTTTGATACTACAACCTAGACCCTCAACCGTCTTGGTCAAGCTCTGTAGGATAGACTTAATTTTAGGGTCCAATTTAATCTTATACATGCCTCTTTCGGTTAGCTACTTGATCATATGTATTTAATCTAGAATCCCATGTTTGCATATCTTCTCCTTATTTCATTAGAAACGTGTAAGCTTCGGTTGAAGTCAATGCCATGAATTTTCTTTTGTGCATGAATTGCACCAAAGTACGAGAGCTGGAGGTTAAGCCATTATAAAAATATGAAACAAGTTGACTCTTATTGATGTCATGGTGGGGACATCGAAGGAGAACTTGGATTCTGTCCCATGTTTCAAGGAATTGCTCAGTAGGTTTTTGCTTAAACTCTTGAATGACTTTTCACATTGAATTTGTGAGACTGACATGGTATTAGTTGGTCATGAATTTTGACCAGTTCATCCTAGGAAGTGATAGAATTGGAGAAGAGAATCGAGCCATCGGTGGCAGAATCATGAAGAGAAAAGAGAAAAAGACGAAGACGAATTCCATCAGCACTGATAGTCTGATTCTTGAAGATATTACATACAACAAGGAATTTTCCTAGCTGGGTGTAGGCAGCTAGGGAGCATAGAATATATGGTTGGACGGATCTTGAATTGGGTAGCCACAACGTTTGGGAGAACTATACAATTCGGAGGGTTGACAGTGATATGGGTGAAATAATCTCTGAATAATCACTCCTGAAATCCTATTATCAGTATTGTCACCCAATGATGTCTAAATGATTGTTGGACTCAATGGGAAGATCTGATTCGTTAGGATAATAGACTAATTGAATACCCAAACATATCCAATCGGGCATACGCTGGGTTAAACAAACAATCAAACAACAAACACACTAAAATTGGTTTGAGATTTATTTCTTTAAATTCAAGACTTGCAATTTGTTTCTAGTGATTAAGAGGAAAAACCTCCCTATACTAGACCGCTGGTCCGCTTTCAACTCCTTCGGGATAACAGAGTATAGATTTTTCAGTATAAGGTACCAAAAAATGTGGCCAGTTGATACCCTAGTGAGTAGTGTAGCTCTAGGCTTGCTCAACTACCAGTTCACCATAGCCGTTACAGCTAGAAAAGATCTTCTTAGACATCACAAGTCTGAATACTCACCAGACTTACCAAAGCCCTATGTCCGTTCAGAGACCCTATGAGGCTGTAAACCCTAGGTGGTTCTAAAAAATGATATTTATGTCTAAATGTTTTAAGGCTAGGGATGGTCAGGGATCTACAAATGCAAGGAATTTTGTTGTTTGTGGGCCACGAACAGTGACGAAATCCTGATCGAATGTTGTTGGGGTTTGTGCCTTAAAATATTTGGATGCAACAATATGACTTACACTAATGCACCAATCAATTCAAAGCAAATGTCACAAGCAAAGTATTTCATTGTTTTTTAATTTTTCTCTCTTTTTTTTTTACATCCTAATGGTGATGTTAATGGTGTGGAAAGAAAAGTAGCAATTTTTTTTATTATCTTTTCTCAATTAATGGCAACTAACCTAAAGTTCGTGTTAAGCGGGAAAAATTTAAAAAAAGATGGAGTAAAAGAAGCGTTTCTGTTGAGAAATTTGGAGGACAGATGTGTGCGTAGTTCTTTGGCTTCAAACCGGCAACGACGCCATTTGATATCTCGTATTTTGTGTGCATGAACATTTTTATCTTGCAATTAGGTGAACATAAGTAAGAATATTGTAAGATATCGATATCAAAGTAGGACACGTGTTGTGATCTCCTGTGAGGTTGAAAATTGACCACTACTGACGTCTCATCCGCTTCCTCGAAGTTTCTGACAGATGAAGGGAGCGGATTGATCCATAGCTCTAGTCGTGTACCGTTGAAGCAGTCGGAGGCGTCAGTCAGTCTGACGTGTCCTCTTGGGGGGCATGTCGACTCTTTGTATTCTAGTGGAAGCAGTTGGGGCGCTCGTTCTGCTTTTGTACTGGTGCATTTAATGCTGCGTCTGAAGAGATAGAGATTGTAGGTGGCGTGTCGAATCTGCGTCCATGCTTGCAGTTAGCTGTCATTTGGAAAGTAAGCTGGTTGCGTCGCGATTCGAGCAATGACTGAGATGCGAGACAGACGGGTACTCGAAGAGTCGTTCCAGTTGTTGCCATCATTGCGATGATGTTAGGATTGACCCTTAAATTGGGCAAAACTAGATTTAGAGTTTTTTCATACCCTAAACACTGCTTTCAGTTTTCTTCCCAAACTTCTGCAATCCTCTGCAATCCTCATCAATTTTTGAGAAATGACAAGGGTAAATCTATTGTTGTCGTCGATGAGCCCAGGGGTAAGGCGTCTCGGATGACAAGGGAAAAACGCGGGCCTGGCGCTCGAGGGAGGCGATGAACTTTGACCCAAAGCCGACACCCCTTCATAGCCAAAAGACGTCTTCGAGTACTTGGCGAGGTACGATGTCAGTCTGGTGGAAGAGATCACAGTGGAGTGGTGCCCTTTGAAGACTGATGTGATGGTGGCACATCCCCATGGTGGTGTGTTCATCCATCCCCAGATCTTGGCGTTGGGGATGAAGCTTCCCTTAACCAACCTCATTCGCAACGTCGTGGTATACTTCAGGGTTGCTCGTCACAATTGACGGTAGGGGCTTGGCGAGTGCTAACTTTTAAAGTGTTGTGCAATCGATTCCTCCCGAAGGCATGCAGTCGTGAGGAGTTTTGTGTCGTATACATGATGAGGAAGGGTATGGTGATGCTCGTTCCTTCGCCTCCCCAGAGGGGTTGTGACAAATTGTCAATATACCCGATAGCGATCATGGATGGCGTGACTCTGTTGTAAGGATTACTGGTTCTTGGGAGGCTCTCGCAGAGGAGAACCATAGGAGAGTTCTGATGTCTTGGAACACCAGACCGGTCCGACAAGAAAGCGAATCGATGTCCCGACTAGTCCAAGAGAGGTCCTGAACCTTTTGACGTGGATTACAACTGCCAAAATTGGAGCTGGGTTGGATCTGGCCAGGCATAAGGTGTCTCCGCTGTCTCGAGATCAGTGATGTCAGCTGGAGAGGTGTGGCAATAGATCCTCTGGTTGAAGAGGAGGGGAAATCCTATTGGAAGATGAGTCTTCTAGGCTCGTGCTTTGCCCCTCCCCCGGAGGCGACCAAACCGAGAGGGGAGGTTGAACAAGAGGGGAGTAATTGAATCTAAATTTTGCATTATTATCATCACATTTGTACATTTGTTCTTGAGTATTTTTTATTTAACTTATCTATTTAACTCACTTTTTGATTATGATGTGTAGTTAAATGGGAATATAAGAATAGAGGAAACTTCTATTTTATCCCTAATCCTATCTAAATTTGGGCTTCAATTTAAATCAATTTGAAATCAAGAGAAAGAAAGGATAAATCATCTTCACAGTTCAAATTCAAAATCAGAAATATATTTAAAGGATGGATAAGATAAAGCTAATCTTAATTGGAGATAAGGAGGATAATTCAAATTAAATTCGGAGTTCAAAATCAATTCAGATTTAGACTGAACACCTCTCAGTATTTGATCATAACTTTCGCTACAGATATTCAAATCTGATGATTCAAGATGCTATATAAAGATGATTTAACGGGTTACAATTCTTATGTTAATCACTGTGTCCAATTCAGTCTTCTGTTGAGTCATATTTAGCAACCAACACGCTGACTTTTTGCAAATCAGCTTAGAATTGAATTCCTATGTTGAATTGAGATTGAATTAAAACTCCTAATTTGTATCTTATTGTGATTGGCTCTGAGGCCTATTTAAAGAGCTAAAATCTCTTATAATCAAGTATTTCCACATCAGAGATCATAACTTAGGATTTTTTTAACTTTCTTTTCCAAATTTTTTTTTGTAATTTTTAGAATTCAGTTCTAGTTCAAGTTTTGTAAAGAAGGAGGGGGTTCTTGTAATTGAAGGTGATAACATCAATAACAAGGTTTTTCTTTCCAATTTATCTTTATTTACTTCTATCTTTACTTGCTTTCTCATCTACCATGTACTTTAGTTTTCATCATGAGTAGCTAATCTTCTTCATGACTTACTAAACTTTCCACCAGTACTTATAATTCTAGGTTAGAATAAACTGATTGCATCATATGCATGCTTAACCCTAGGATTAGTTAAAGTTCTTGGAGGCACATAACGATGACTATTTGAATCCATATTTGTTAATACTTTTCAATGATTTTTCTTATTTTATACTTAGATAGCTTTGATAGTTTTAATGTTGAATTTTGGTTATTTTTCTTATTCTATGCTTTGGTTATTTTTCTTATTCTATGCTTATAAGGCTTTGATAGTTAATGTTAGGTCTTGCTTAGTGATTATTTCAAATAAGATTTAGTTTTTATCTTATGTATCTTGCTTGAATTGAAGGCAACTCTAAGGTCTAACTTTTATGATCTAAAATGAAGTAAATTCTTACATGTGTTAGTAAGTTAGTGGTGGTAGATGATTAGTAGGTCATATTTCTTTAATTCTTTTCCAAACCCCAAATTTCATATTCTTCTTTATACTACTAATACTTAACATACAATTATTTTTCTTAGAAGAATACTTAACCGATTTAGTATTTAAGGAGATACCAAAAAGCTTCTATGGCATTCCTCCCTGTGGATTCGACTCGCTTAGTCCTTGCTATCATGGATAAATTGCGAAAGGCAGAGACATCACCAACAATCAGATAACATCTTTCTAACCTTAACTTTTCTCTGTTTTTTATCATCAGGGAGCGTCTAAGTCTCCTCGTGCTCTGGCTCGCAAGCGGGTAAGTAATGACTTGTATGCTTGAGTTTCATCAAATGTTGGACTCTGCTTGACACTAGCCTCAGTTTTGCAGAAGAGACGTAGTGTGAACTTTAACTCCAAGGAGGAGAAGGAGTTGGTGGCGACCACACTGGTTGATGCCACTAACATTGGGGCTTCCAGCCCAGTGTGGGTGAGTAAAATGCAGAGGTGGAGCTGGACCCCTCAATCTGAGGGCAAAAGGGGATGGTGCCCCCGGATGTTGATCGCGAGGTCGAGTTTCAGGTGACGGGGCCTACCCCGACTCTAATTCGCTCGGACTCGTCATCTGGGCCTAGAGTGGTGAATGCCGATTCTGAGGGTGCCGTTATCGTCCCAAATCTCTGGCCTGGAGACCAGCTCAGGAATGCTTCCCTTTAGGTAGCGAGCCCAACCTGTTCCTGCAGATAGGTGGTGAAGTGCCCTTGGCGCAAGGCGATTTTCTCCGAGGGCTGTAAGAATTTAGGAGGCTCTAGCTGGTAAGATCGAGTGAAGGCATGGGAGGAAGAGTTCTTCTAGGTGAGTTTTGTCTGATTTGGATGACGATCTGTTCTTGTACAAGTTTAACTGTGTTTGGCTTGCCCATCTATAGAATGTCGTGTTCGCCGTTGAGCTCTTGAAGGTCCAGCAAGAGTCCTTGGCAGAGAGGGAAAGTCATCGCGGGGCTGCGAGGGAGGGTTGATGCCTCCAAGAGGAGACATGCTACTGATGAACTTGTCGGTCTCTGGGTTGATCTGGATCGTGAGTCAACGGCCCGATGAGAACAAGGGCGAGCTGGACTGGCTCGGGGGGGGGAGTTGGAGAAGGCAGAGTCAGAGAAGAAGAATGTCGAGCTTCAGGTTGTTTCCAAGGCGTTAGAGGCGCCAACCAGCTGGAGCAGGTGAAGTCATCTTTCCATGAGAAGACTGGCCTTGGCTTGCACTATAGTCGGCGATTTTCGAGAGGGATGAGGCCGAGATGCAGGCAGATGAAGATGCTGATAGACTGCAGAAGCAGGTAGAGGCCTTCAAGCTCATGGAGTATCGGGCCGGGTACAACGATAGGAGACAAGACAAAAGGCCGAGGTATCCCTTCGATGTGAGCTCCCTTGTCAGGTAGAACTCCATGGCACCTCCCCAAGATAGTGAAGCGAAGTCGAGCTCCAGAGCGACTGAGGAGCCCCAATACGCCATGAGTGCTTGAGTGTCCTCGGCTTTAATAGCCCCGTATTTGTATCATTTCTTTTCATCAATGAAAACCTTCTTGTGTAACTTTGTGTCTGTTGATTTCTTCAGTTTATTTTTCATATTGATGTCTTATTGCTGATTGCAGCCAAGTGTAGCAGTTCAGGGTGGATGTCTTCCTCTCCGGGAAGTGCCTTGGTTCTAATGGTTTCCTTGGTATTCGTCAGATCTGCTCAGGTTGTCAGGGAGCCTGGCGTCTGCGAGCCTGAAGAGAGGGCTCCGATCCTGACGACTTCCTGGGCGGTCTCGAGAATGAGCACGAAGGCGTGTCCAACCTGGGCCTCAGGGAGGACCTTGGTTCGCTGCTGACGAGTTTGCGCGCGCGGCGAGAGAGGGTTGCAAGAGGTGGCCACCGTTCAATGCCCAGGCTGCCTTTGCGCATGGAGCTTGGACTGCATGATCTCCTGATCTTCCAGCTGTATTAAAAGTTATCGAGCCACCAGTGTCGAGCCAGGGAGCTCAACAACCAACTGTCCATACGGATTAGGAGGTGGGAGGAGCTGAACTAATAAGTGGAGGAGATGACCGAAGTTCTGAGGCAGATGAGGAAGGAGAAGATCGAGCAGGCCGAAAATCACTTAGCTAGGCTGGAGGGGCTGCAGAAGGCGCAAGGGGACATCTCTTGCTTATGCGAATCTGTTCGCGAGCTGGCGGAGATTGACTCGCTCCGGTCAAAGCTGATTCTGGAGGTCGAGGAGAAGCTCGAGCTTTGTGGCAAAGTTTGGGCGCTGGAGGTGGGTGTCCGAGATCGCGAGCGTGTGGTTGACGAGTTAAAAGCCGGAGGTGGAGGATCTGAACAAACGCATCCAGGCATATTGGGAGAACAAAAAAATGTGCGCCGAGTTGGGGTGGAGGTACAACCTAGGTGGCACATGGAGCTCAAGGCGTCGACATTGGTGCGATCCAACCCCTTTTGTAAATTGTGTATTACTGTAACAGAATCCTTTATCAATTAATAAAATGCTTTCCTGTGATGTCTTGCATCCTTCTCGTTAGTTGTGAAGTGTTGTATTAGGGTTATGTGTTGGAGAGTCGGTATGACTGTTGACTTATCAAACCCATCTCAAGATTTGTTTAGTGTTGGACTCGGTGTGTAAGTCTCTGAGATTGCCAGAGTTTCGTGCCGATCCCTGAGATTGAAGTCCTCGGAGTGATGATGGCCTTTTAGGATGTCTCTGACGTTGAAGTCTTCTGAGAGGCGGTGCCCTTGGAGAGCATCTGGAACTTTTGTTGCACAAGTGTTCGATCGCGTTTGACTCAAGTGAGCAGGAGGAAGCAGTTGTTGCCCTGGATTGTGCCTTCCGATGTCTCCGTGGTGCCCATTAGTTAGGGCCCTGAAGTGAGTTATAGTAGTTATAGTTAGCCATAAGGAATGTTTCCATCTTTCAAGAGAGCCTTCCGAGTAGGCTGAATTGTCAGAACCAAGACCCGGCATAGGCTCCCCGTTGGCCATTAGGAGCGCTTTTATGTTTCAAGAGAGCATCTTTTGTAAGTTGTGTTCGATCGTTAGGAGTCTCTGTTGTAGATCAAGGGTGACCGTATGAGCGTCTTTGTCTTTCAAGAGAGCGTCCGTAGTAGGTCGAGGGTGATGTAGGAGCGTTTTCGTCTTTCAGAAAAGCGTTCATAGTACGTCGAGGGTGACTGTAGGATGTCTTCGTCTTTCAGGAGAGCATCAATAGTAGGTTGGGGGTGACCGTATAAGCGTTTTCATCTTTCAGGAGAGCGTCCATAATAGGTTAAGGGTGACCGTAGGAGCGTTTTCATCTTTCAGGAGAACGTTCATAATAGGGAAAGTATGATCGTAGGAGCGTTTCCTTCTTTCGGGAGAGCGTCCATAGTAGGTCAAAGGTGACCGTATGGGCGTCTCCGTCTTTCAGGAAAGCGTCCATAGCAGGTCGGGGGTGACCATATGAGCGTTTTCATCTTTCAAGAGAGTGTCCATAGTAGGTTAAGGGTGACCGTTGTAGGTCAAAGGTGATCGTAGGAGCGACTTCATCTTTCAGGAGATCGTCCAAAGTACGTCAAGTACCGAGGAGAAGACCTGAGACATGCCGTCAGAGGATGTCTGGGTTCGAACCGGAGTTGAGTCGTCGGAGAGCTGTCAGGGCGATGGCCCGAGATGGGCCATTGGAGTTGTTTGAAGGAAATACTTTGGATTTGTTAATGTGCTTGTTGGGAAAAGCAAGGCCACATAAAATCTTTTGATTGAATGCATTTGAGTCCATGCATAGTACCTTTTCAAGTGAAAAGGATTTTATTGCTTGTCGAGCGTCCTCCCGTCTTGATCCAGGTGTTTGAACCTTTGCTCCCTTTGGCGACCTCCGTTCCGAGCCCTGCCAATCGGGTCCGAGCTTCCTAGCATGTTCTCTTGAGTATTCTAGATGACGCGCTTAAGAACCAGGTCGCCGACTTGAAACTCGCGGGCCTTCACCTTGTGATATGAAGCCTGGATCTATTATTGGTAGACGGTGATACATATATGCGCTTGTTGTCGTCTTTCTTTCGACTGAGCTTGGGTCAGGCGTAGCTGCACAACATTTTGGTCTCATTCGACCCTTTCTGTCTGGAGTGTTGGCATACATACATCGAAGGGGATGATGGCCTCTATCCTATATGCTAGGGAGAACGGAGTATTGCCTGTCGGAATGTGTTGTGGTTCGGTACGCTTAGAGCACTTCGGCTAGCCTTTCCACCCCTTTGCTTTTCGCCTTGCCTAGGCTCGTGCACATACTGTCGAGGATTGTGCGGTTGCTGATATCGCCCTGGCCGTTACCCTAAGAGTAGTAGGGAGTGGAGAAGCGATTAGTGATCTTGTGCCTGGGCAGAAGTTGGTTAGATCCTGGCTCGTAAAGTTGATTCCATAGTCGAAGATGATGGTATGAGGAAGCCCAAAGCGACACATAACGTTTTTCTAGAGAAATTTCACCACTTATTGTCCTGTGATTTCGGAGAACGACATCGTCTCTATCCATTTGGTGAAGTAGTCGGTGGCTATTAAGAAGAATCTGAACTGCGGAAGAACTCGTGGGAGAGGGCCCACTAAATCGAACCCCATTGCATGAAGGGCTAGGGGCTTCGAAGAGTATGCAGGTCTTGGTTCGGTCGGTTGGAGGAGGGAGCGAACCGTTGACACTATGGGCACTTCCTCACATATTCCTTGGCGTCGTCAAACATCTTGGGCTAGTAATACCCTGGTTGAAGGCCTCGTTGGCGACAGACTGTCCCTTGGCATGATTTTCACAGTTGCCGTCATGAATCTCTTGCATTACGCTCTTCACTTCCTCGGGTCTGAGGCACCTCAGGAATTGGTCGGAGTGTAATTTGGAGTAAAGCTACTTGTACAGGAGCTCCCCAATGAGCGTACCTTGTGGCCATATGCTACAGCTTCTGCACTTCGTTTTTGCCTCCGACAGGGCCTCATCCTTGAGATAGGTGATGATCGGGCCCTTCCATCCCAGCGAGGTGTCTAAGCGAAGGATCTCCTTGTCGGGACGCTAGATGCTGGACTCGAGATGTGCTCGACAAGAATCTCCTGCCGAAACTGGAACTCGTTGCTGAGGCTAAGTTGGCCAAGGAGTCGGCGTGATTGTTCTCGGATCTCGGAACCCGCTTGAAGTCGCATCGGGGAATCTTGGCCTTTAAGCTGAGGACGGGTTACAAGTATGCCTCCATCCGTTCGTCTTTGGCCGCATACTCCCTGTTGACTTCGCTGACCACCAATGCTGAGTCGCAGTGGACCTCGAGCCTGGTGATTTCGAGGGTGGCTGTCATTGTCAGCCCGACGATAACAACTTCGTACTCGGCCTCGTTGTTCGTGGCAGAGAAACTGAGAGAATGATTGCTCGATGATGGAATCCTCAGAGGGTGGTGAGAACAAGCCCGACGTCTGCCCTCTTGCTGTTTGAGGCTCCATCGACGTTGAGAATCACCCTTCCAGAGCGTTGATGTGTGTCAGAGCACCATGGGTGAACTCAGCAAGGAAGTCTGCCAGAACTTGTCTCATCATCACTGCCCGGAGTTCATAATTAATGTCGTAGGGATTGAGCTCCACTACTCATTTCGCTATCCGCCCCATGGTTTTCGGGTTTTTGTTGATACTTGTCAACATGATATCAGAAAGGCTTGGAAATATTGTCTCAGCTTTCTCGAAGTGATGAAAAAAACTAGAGCCAGTTTCTCCATCCTTTGATACTTGGTCTGGGCTCCGGTTAAAGACTTGCTGACATAGTACACCGGCTTCTGGATGCCATCGTCCTCGCGAACCAAAGCTATACTCACGACAGACTTTGACATGACAAGGTCTGGGTGAGTAGCTTGGATAGGAGTAGGGGGAAAGTCAGATATTTCTTCAGTCCTTAGAATGCGGCCTCACATTTTTCATCCCAACGGAAGTCTGCTCCGTTTTTCTTTAATGCTTGAAAGAATTGTTTTCATTTATCAGTGGATCGGCTGAGGAGACAGTTCAAAGCTGCGAAGCGCCTGTTCAGTATCTATACCTTCTTGATGCATGCCAGTGACTTTATATTCAGGATCACGGATATCTGGTTGGGGTTGGCTTCAATACCTCGCGGAGTGATCAGATACCCGAGGAATTTTTCGAAGGCCACCCTGAAGGTGCACTTGTTCGAGTTCAGCTTCACTACTTTCGAAGATGGTCGAATGCTTTGCCCAAGTGGCGGAGGTGGTCAGAGCGTCAGACACTCTTCACAAGCATGTCGTCGATGTATTCCTCCATGATATGCCTGATCAGGTCCTTGAGTATTCGGATGACTATCCGTTGGAAGGTGGCTCAGACATTCTTCAATCTGAAGGGCATGACCTTGTAGCTGAAGATTCCTCGATCGGTGGTGAATGCAGTCTTGTCCTCTTCAGGCAGGTACGTCTTCATCTGGATGTAGACTGAATATGCATTCATGAAGCTAAGTAGCTTGTGCACCACCTTCGCCTCAATGAGCAGGTCATCTTCGGAAGTGGATAGCTGTTTTTAGGCAAGCTTTATTGAGATTGGTGAAACCAAGGCACATTCTCTACTTGTTGCTCTTTTTCTTCACGAGGACTGGGTTGGCGAGCCAGTCCGGGTAAAATGTCTTTCGAATGAAGTTGGCCTGAAGTAGTCGGTCAACCTCATGAGTGCTTGGCTCCTCTCCTTATTCATCTTTCTCGATTTTTGTTTCACTGGCCTGACTTCGGGGTCGATGGCTAGCCCGTGACTAATGATGTCGGGGTTGATGCCTGGCATGTCGGTGGAAGTCCGCGCGAATACGTCCAGATTATCGGAGAGGAATTGCTCGAGTATGACCCTCTCGTCGAGGGAGAGCCTCGTTCTGATCCGAAGAGCTCGTTCCGGATGTAGGGATCTGGGTGAAATTATTCGGCTTCCTCTGACTTGTGTCTGGATCCTCTGACTCGTTGGCTGAGTCGTTGGTTGAGGCTGTCTTGGCGACCTTCGGTACCTAACCCGACTTTTTCCTGGCGATGGCGCTGATGGTGCAGGACATCACCTGGTCTCCCCGTATCTCCGCGGTTTGTATCAGAGTAGGGTACTGCATGAGCTAATTGATCATGGCGTAGGCCATCCCTGGGGTGTCCTCCATCTTGTCTAGAGCACTCCCATACAAGATAGTGACTCTGCTGTCGGCATCGATGAGGATTTTGGAAACCTGGCAATTCTTGATGAGTAAGGTGACGATCAGAGCGTCGTTGTGCGGGAAGAGGGCAGCGTGGACGTCCGCGTCTGAGAAAGTGATGGGCCTACCCGGGGTCGAGGGTGCACCCGTTAAGACCATGCGACGAGCCATGTTGACATAAATGGCCCTCTCATTCTTGATAGTACCCTCTATCGAAGAAGCACTAAAGATGGCGTTCACCTCATGATAGTGGATGAGGGCTTGTGTTGCATGTCCCTCTGGCTGTGATGTCTCGGGATTTTCTTTGTGCACACTGACCTCTGAGGGCTGCCCGGGGTCAAGGATGAATTCCTTGAGGTATCCTTGATTCACTAGCTCTTGGAGCTACTTTTGGAGGTACAGGCAATTAACGGTTCGGTGGTCCATCCCATCGTGAAAGGCGCAGTACTTGCCGACTCTCGAGCCTTTTGAGTTTGGTGGGAGTGGCTGAGGCACCACTCTGATCCTTGATTGCTACGAAGACGTAGTCAATGGAGATTTTGAAGGGCGTGAACTCTTTCTGTTGGTTTTCATATGATTTTAAGGGGGGCTTCTTGCTGATATGTCGGAAGCCCGATTCTGGCTCTTCTTGGGAGCGACAGGTGGCGGCTTTGACTTTTCCCCTCATGCTCCTTAGGGGAGCGATTGTCTGCACTCCGGGTGGCATCTTCAATCTGAATGTACTTCTGGACTTGAAAGAGGATGTATCTTATCTTGGTGATTTCATGCTTCACCAAGTGCTTGTAGAAAGAGTGACCTGCAGCCTACTGATTAATGTTGCTGCCACAATGTCTTCATTGCAATTATAAACGTAAGCCATCTACTGACGTAGTGCTTCAGATTCTCTTCGGGCTTTATCTTGACGGTGAGGAGGTGGTTGATGTTCTTGAATTCGCGTGAGGAGGCGAATTGGTTGTAGAAGACTTGCCTCAACTTCTCGAAGTCTCGGAGTGAATGGCTCGGAAGAGAGTAGAACCAGTCGGAGGCGACCCTCTTGAGGCTGGAGGGGAACACCCTGCTCATGAGGAGTTCATCGTGGGAGTAGACCACCATCTTGTCCTGGTAGTGCTGAAGATGTTGGATGGGGTCTATTGCTCCGGAGTAGAGGTCAAAGCTCGACATCACGAATTTTCTCAAAAAACGGTGGGTCGTGATCTGCTCTGAAAATGGGAAGCTCGAGATCTTCAAGTCATACGAATCCATCTCATGCGAGGATGTCACCAAGTTGGCGACGTCCTCGATGCGAGGAATTTTTGAAGTCTTCTTTGATTCGAAACATTCATCGTTGCTGGGAACGTAGGTCCGGTCTTGCTTCTGACTGGTTTTAGCCTGGGCGGAGTCGTTGGGATGAGGTGATGACTGGCCATCCTGAGACCCTCCAATCTTATGGCTGCGGGATGACTGGGACCTTCACAGGACCTTGAGTTGGGCGAGGAGCTGGTTCTTGATGTGGTTCAACGCATTTCTCTCTAGTGCGGCTTACTCGCGCTCACGCCACGCGCTCACGGGATGCTCGCTCTCACTCGTGGGTCGCCTCTGGTCGCTGCTCGTCCAACTGCTTCTGGAGACTGTTGAGCATTTGGAGGAGTTGGGTCTCAAGGGGAAGCTTAGCCTCGAGTTCGTTGGCCCCTCACAGGTGAATTAGTCGAGAATGGTGCGCTTCCCCGACTTTGATGAGGACGTCGGGGTGAGGAGGACCCCTGCCTCCAGCGGCAACGATTTGCCCTTCGAAGAGGCAACAATAACGGCTTGAGAGGAACTTTTTCTAGGTGGGGTCATCTCTGTCTGACGAGGCTTTTTTGAGAAAGGTTTGAAAAGGGGAGATCTTGAGTGAGGACTCAAAGATCTCAATGAAAGCACCAATTGTGACGGAAAATTTTCCAGGGACTTCCCCACTTGCACAAAACTTGCAAATCGCGCACAAAACAGTAGATCACAACAAACGCAAAAGGTTTAACATGAAAATTTGAAAGGAAAAAACCATGAAAGGATAGATGTTCTACTTTAATTCGAAGAAATTACAAGCATAAGTCAAATACTCTGTGTGATTACAGGTGCGCTAGGGTTTTTGTTTTTGGACCCCCTTCTCGTTAGAGAGGGTAGGGTATTTATATGCCTGAGCTGCTATCATGGGTGCAGATATTTCGAATCTGGGTAACTACCCAACTTGCATGTTATGATTTCCTTGTACTTGCCCAGATCGTGTCGCTTGATTGTTGGATTCGCCATGCCGTGATATCCGCCACTATTCACACCGCTCGCATTGATATAGGAGCGTTGCGATGTTTAAAACGTGGGGATGATCTAGCAATGTAGTTGAATCCATGAATCTTGTAGATAGTGCTATCTAGCTGCAAGCAACGTGGGGGTAACGAGCTTTGGAGAGTCTTAGTGCCAGATTTCTCAGCAACTCCAGGGGGTCTTCGTGTCGGAGTTTTGAGCAACTCCGTGGTGGTGGACTTGCACTGGTGTTGAATGTTCAGGAAGTGGTGCAGCTCTGGTTTAGCGTGAGACTTGGGTAATCGATGCCTGACCAGTTATGAGTTTGGGCAGGGGCTCGAGGTCTTCTTATTGGGGCTTGCGGTTGAGCTGGGCTTGCTGATGGTAAGCGACGCCCCTGGTAGGACACGTGTCATGATCTCCTGTAGGATCGAGAATTGCACTACAATAATGAACACTAGAACAATCATGAAGATAAATGTAAATGTCAAAAAGACGCAAAACATGTGCTGTGCAAAATATAAATACATAAATATAAAAAAATGATGACCAGCAAAGGAGTCAAAATTGGGGGAATTTTTTCTCAAAAATAAAAAAAGTGGTAACAAGAGATAATACAAAAAAAGGGGGAGATTAATAAATATTTAAGTGATTTATATTAGTTATATGCAATAAATAACAAAGAATTCATCATTTTACTATTTTGAAGAGTGAAGATGACAATGAATATCAGGATAAGAATTTAAAAAAAAACACAAATATAAAGAGGTATGAAAGTTTGCAAATTAATAAGAGAGTTTTACACCAGAACTACTAAATATTAAGAAATAACGTTTTGAAGACTTGCAGGAACTTATTTTCATTTCATGATACTTTACTTGTCAATGGTGGGCTATGGGTACGACTATAAAGAGGTGATGGAGAGGTAATAAATGGAAATTGCACCTTTATTCCACTTTTGCTCGCTAAAAAATGGGTTGAAGTATAATGATTGCCTCAACCCAATTTTGCTTCAACATAGTTCATTGGATTGTTGTGTTTGATACCTTATATAAGCTCTAATTCTTCTCTTTCTTAGGAAGGATTTTTGAAGCAATCATTACACTCAACTTTAATGATGTATCATGAATAATATGCCATGAAAATGAAAATTTACTCCACATTTCAACTTGATCTACATTATATCAAGTGCATAAAAGTTCAAAATTCAAAAGATTTTGACTTTTCTTGCTTATTCATCAAGTAGCCATTAATGGACTGGTCGAATTAGGATGTTTCAATTGGTGTGCATTGGTTTTAAGTTGCTAAGATCATGATCAAAGGTTTAGGTTCTCAATTTGTATGCCCTAAGCCATAGTTCTAATCAACTTTCTACTTTGGGATGTCTATTTGTGGCTGTACCTGACGCATAAGACAGGAAATTTCATTATCTTTGCTCTAAATGATCCAGCTCAACGTTGATGGAGTGCATTTTCTCATTTTCAGAGTCAATTATTGACTTTGAACTAGAAGTATTAGCTTCCAAATCATGTCCGAAAGAGCCAAACTCTCTCGGATTGCAGTCCCAGTATTAATTTTAAAGTTGGGTAAATAGTTTTTCGGTTCTAAGCAGGTTAAGTTGGGTCATTTGACCAAAGTGCTGTTGTAAGCTGGTAGTTGAAAGAGAAACAAAGTAGAGAGAGTTTTTTTTTTTTCTTGAAGAGAGGAGGGTTTTTTTTTTTTTTTTGGGACCTGAATCTACAATGAAACAAAGTCACATTCCATATTCATCCCCAAAAAAAAAATTACAATGAAAACCTTTAACCTTTTTTATAGGAAATGATAGACAAGCCGATCCTAATCTAAAAGAACCGACTGATAAATAAATTTATTCAGGTTATAACAAAGAGATACAAAGAGATTTAACTAACAGACAAATAAAGTAATTGTAAAACTAATTTATGATTTGCTAACGAACTAACCTTGTCTTTTGTTTGCTTTTATTAGGATCAGTTTCAAATTCTAGAATATTTTCTTGAGTCCTAACCTAAGCCTAATTAAAAATACTAACTAAACTATTCTTACCTGGATCCACCTTACACTTTTGCTGCAAACTCCCCTAAAATTAAAATTAAAGTAAAGACTAAAAGTAAGCAAGCTGAACAGCTGAAACTGAGAAAGGTTTCACACCTACATCAATTTCACTTCTGTTGTTTCTCGAGTCTTCCATGAGGTCTTCATGTCGCATAACCTCTTTCTTGCTTTGTTGGTCTTCACAAGTTAGTATTGGGGACTAACCAACAATTTTCAAAAAAGCAACAGATTAGGAAGTGGCTCCAACAACAATGGGAAAAATGCATCACCTTAAAGGATACGACTTACAAGGACATGCTAGGCTGGAAGGCAATTAGGCATTAGTGGATTTAGAATGACAAACTTCATTGATTTTGATCACATGTAAAGCTTTTGAAGAATAGGTGGAAATGGCTCAAACTCAGCTTTCCATACTGCAGATCTGCTCTGTGTGGCTTGAGGTCAGTTAGCACTGGTTTTGGATCAGCTTCAACTAACACTAAGTTGACATGTATTGAATTAATTTGCATGTCTTCAGGGGTGTCAGAATTTGGTCATTAGACAGTGATAACAAGCAGTACAATAGATGTGGCAAATGCAACTTAGATGAGAAACCTCTCTTTAATGAGTCTCACAAGATCCTCAATCTGATGCTTAAGGGTTCTTTTCTACAAAGCACGAACACGCCTCAATCGTCACCGTATACGTGTCGGGCATGTGTCGGACACGAATATGTGCCCGACATGTGCCTGATACATGTCGAACATGGTTTGAATGTTCTGACACGAGTAAACTTGGTTGACTCACTGGACACGGTCAAACTGGGTCCAGACACGTCTCTGACACGATGACTCAGTTATCGGGTAGGGAGAGATGGAGGGAGTTCGACCCGACCCGACCCGTTACTTATATACCCTAAATCCCCAAATCCCAATCCCCAATCGATCTCTCTCTCTCTCTCTCTCAGATCCCAATCGATCTCGTCGTCGACCTCGTGGTTGTGGATCGACGTTTGATCGACGTTTTCGTGGTCGATTTGCTCTTTCGGTCGGCTATGGATCGTCATTGTTTGGCTGTGGATCGTCGCTATTAGCGGTGCCTCGTCGTCCTCGATCAAGAGAGGTAAGCTCTCTCCTCTCTCGATCTATCTTTCTAGATCTGATTACGTCATCGTCAGGTAATCCTCAGTCGTCGTCGTCAATCCTCATTCGGAGTCGCTGTCATCGTCCTCGTTGGTAATTGTATCCTCCATCTCTCCCTACCCGATATCGGGTAGGGAGAGATGGAGGGAGTTCGACCCGACCCGTTACCTATACACACAATCCCCAAATCCTGATCCCAAATCGACCTCTCTCTTTCTCTCTCTCAGATCCCAAATCGATCTCGTCGTCGACCTCATGGTGGTGGATCGACGTTTTCCCAGCGGTGGATCGACGTTTTTGTGGTCGATCTGCTCTATCTCAGTCGGCTATGGATCTTCATTGTTTGGTTGTGGATTGTCGCTATTGGCGGTGGTCTCGTCATCCTCGATCTAGAGAGGTAAGCTCTCTCTTCTCTCGATCTTTCTCGATCTGATTACGTCATCGTCAGGTAATCCTCAGTTGTCGCCGTCGTCGTCAATCCTCATTCGAAGTCGTCGTCATCGTCCTCGCTGGTAATTTTACCCTCTGTCTCCACCTCTCTCTCTCGATCTCTTTTCCCAATGTCTCCTTTCTCTCTCTCGCTGCTCTCTCTGCTTTCTAACAATCTCTGTCTTTGCTCTCTTTGGGAGAGGGAGAGCAGAGACAAAGAAAGTTAGAGAACAGAGAGGAGAGACAGAGAAAAGAGCAAAAAAAAAAGGAGCACAGATAAGACTCTTTTCTGCTCTGTGTATCTTCTTTTTGCTCTCTCTGCTCTGGATCTCTCTCTCTCTCTCTCTCTCTCTCTCTCTCTGAGAGAGCAGATCCAGAGAAATAGCAGCGAGATAGCAGACCGAGAGACGTCCAGAGCATAGAGCGGAGAGAACATAGAGAAGAATTGCTTAGGATTTTATAAATTTATTTATATATGATAATAATAATAAAATATTTCTTTCCGTGTGTCTGCATTTATTTTTTTGAATTTTACTGTGTTTGTGTCGTTCCGACACCTGTATCCGTGCTCCATAGGTTCATTCTTCAAGGGAATGAGTGGTAGCGGGTGCAAAAGACATATTGGCATGAAAAGTGGGGTAAATATGGAGAAGATAACCCAGTGGAGGGTTTCTGGTACCACTTTTATTTAGGCTGATAGGAGAAACAGGAATACTGTAGAGAAGAGGATGATAAACTTAGAAACCTCAGTTTCCAAGGAGATAAACTTCCATTCCACATTCACCAAAAACTAAGTACAACTTGTGCCTTAGCCCTTTTATAGGAAAATAATAAATAATACCTGATTGTAACCTAAAATATCTCACTTGCAGACAAATATAATCAGTCTATAGCAAAAATGTCTAACTAACTGACAAAGATATTGAGTCACAAATTTTTTTAACCAATTGCCGACTAACCTCCCTTATCTTTTAACTCCTTTTATTTGGATCAGATTTTAACTCCTAAAAGTTATCTCTTGATCCTTAATCGAAAGAATATAAAATCTGAACAAGCTAACTTCTCTAATCTTAATTCATCTACAATTTTGCAAGGAACCCTCATAGGAACAAAATTAGAATAGAGACCCGAGTAACATAAAAAGGGCGCCTTTGAAACTGAAATGGGTTTCACGTCTACATCAATGGGCCGGGCAGTTTAGACCTGAAACCTGATCCGCTTATTAAATGGTTATGCCAGTCAACCAATTTGTTACTTGTACCTGATTAAGCCTACCTATACCCTTAATCCAGGTAACTGCTTCTTGACTCAAAATCACCACTAGTAAAATATACTTATAAGAGTATGGAAGTCTATAACCAAAAGATGGAAACATACAGTAAATGCAAAGTGCAAAAGCTGATGGTATATATATGACATTTTAGTTAGTGATGGTTGATTGGTATTGCCTTTGTACTATGATGCTTTTCCACAGAAGGGGGGGGGGGGGGGGGGGGGGGGGGGGACAGCAAAGAGGAAGGAGGGAAAAAGTGCAGGAGTGAAAAGCTGACGGTATCTGTAGGACATTCTAACCACGGTTGATTGGTATTCCTTATATTGTGATTCTTATCTACACATGCACACGACGAATGGAAAAGCGGGGTAAGTCAGAGAGAGAAACGATACTTTATGTGCAAGTTTACTAGGATATTATTAATGTGATGATGGTGGCCTTAGCTTATTTAGCATCAAACTATAATGTGTAAGCCTTGTGTAATTATTTCAGCTTCTCTGAAGAAGCTTCCCACAATTTTTGCATGTTTAACGGTTAACTTTTGTGTGTGGTTCATTTGTCTTGCTGCAAAGGGTAATCTTTGATAAAGATGATTTTCCCATGATCTGGCTGAAATCTTTTGATGTTTTATTTCATTTTAATGGTACTGTTTAATTCAGAGCAGATGAAATAACAACCTTAGAATGGATTCTGGAGAAAATACAGATGAAGAACAAGACATATCTATGGAAATTGGAAAATCATGATAAATCTTTATGGGTTAAATGCATATACTGTGACATTACAACCATTGAGATGTTCTAAAGAACATCAATGAATTTTTGATGTAGTGAAGATATGTTCACTGAAACAAAAAAATTCTCCTAACAAAATGCCTGCTAACAATTTGGAGACCTTGAGGACTTGAAGTGTATGAGCATGTAGAGTATCCATTTTTTTTTGTCTGTTTTAGTATGTCAAGATCTAAATTATTTTGTTAAACATGTGTTTACGGATGAGAATGAGCATGCCCATGGGCTCCTCATTTGACATGTTTGATAGAAATTTTTTTATAGGAATACGAATTTTCTCATATTTCTGTAGAAAATTTTCTATTGGGCAGGTCCAATGGGGTTCTCGTGGGCATGCCCATTCTCATCCTTACATGTGTTTGATGAGGAAAAAAAAACCCAAATCACTGGAAAGGGGAACATTCTGTTAAGGACAAGAGATGTAAACCATAAGCTGTAATGTTATGGGCTAAGTGTGTGACTTGGTTCATACAAAAGCTCAATTTCAGAAAATTGTTTTCGTCATGTACTGTTTAGTGGTTCATTTTTATAGTTTGATGCTTCAGTCATGGCAGATTACTCCATTTAGCTTCGCTGAATGGAATCTGCAACCCACACCTAAAAACTAACATCACGTGCAGCATAATAGTAGTAATATATCATGTATTGTCCTTATTCTTTCATTCATAAAATAGTGTCTGATGTGTTCTATATTCATTGTTCTTCACACAGCTTGATAGTTGATGGTTTGACTCCAATGTTTTATCAACTCCAACCATGATTGAAGTGGTTCCTACAGATTCTTTTTAGTAAAATTTGGTATAAGAGTGTTGGAAAAAGAAAATGAAACTTGACCGTGTTTAATATGCTGTGTAGAGTTTTTATATGGAAGATGATATCTAAACTGTGTAGATTTCTTTGTGGAAGATGATATCTAAACTGTGCCTGCTGTCTCCTCTGAATGTTTAGAATTTTGTGTAAATTTAGATCCATGGCATGTATGGATCCAGGGATTGAGTCAATATGCTGTCAGACAGGTTTGATCTTGTATTCAAGTTGTTTCGGAGGCTATATAACCAGGCTTCCATTGGGCTTCCCAAAAGAGGCCATCACAAAAGCCCATAACCTCCACGTCGGTCCACCTCGGCCATGACTCAACTTTACAACTATAAAGCAGCACAAACCACAAGGGTAAATACTATTTGTACTATTTTTTTTATACTACAACTCAGCTATGACTCACCTGTGAAATATCTTAGAGAAGCAATTTACCAACCAATTTCACTTATGAAATCTGACGGAAGCAATTTCCCCAAGCCAATACGTGTAGACATTTGCCCTTTAATGATGTCCACCATCAAGGATCAAAAGAGCTCTCTCTTGTGGAAGTTCACACTAGTACCCCTTATCATCACTGTGAGTGTGAGAGAGAGAGAGAGAGAGAGAGAGAGAGAGAGAGAGAGAGAGGTCCAATTACAGTGTTGTGAGCTGGTGGGGAACCATGTGCATCATCTCAATGCACAAATTTGGACAAGTCATTAGGGTTAGGATTGTTTGAGAGAAATTTGTACTTCCATCAGTGACATGCATGAAATTGATAGATTGCAACTAAGGGGTTTAAGTTTATAAAGAACATTCTAATCCCAATTAAGGTTGTTTTCCTTTAGAAAGAAACAGAAAAAATTCCCAAGTGATTATTTGGCACTTGAGCATGAGAAGTAAACATTTAAATTGCTTGCTAATCTTTTCCTTTTTAATTGGATAACTTGTTCTATTATATAATTAAAATCTCTTTGCCAATTCACACACACAGTCTCAGATCTCATGAGACGTGAGAGAGAGAGAGAGGGAGAGGGAGAGGGAGAGGAGTGGACACTCTGTCCACTTGAAAATTGAAACCCCTCCCGTTTTCAAACTTTGTTTCTCACTCACCTGATGAGCACGCCCCTAAATCACTATTTCTTCTCCCGATGAGATATCTTTTTGTCTCACTTTCTGTCGGTAGCAAAGATTCAACCTGGTCGCCACCATTGTCCGGCCTTCTTTTCTCCTCCGCTTTGTTGAGTCTTTCATCTTTATTATTTCAAGGTGATCTTCTGGCCAATCTTTTCATACATATCTTACTTTTATTTTTATTCGCTCAATTTTATTTTAGGCAACGTCAAGAATATTACAACAAAGATCAACAGCTTTGACAATCAGTCAGAGGAGGGGGGTTAGGGGTGACGATACCGATGCAGACAAGACGTGATCAGTATATTTCTAGACGCCTGGCTTTTGTTTGGCAGGTTGACCGTAAAAAACGGACTTTGATCTTAAAGTCAACATGTGTTTTGTCTTTCAGGACTATTTGATGTTCTCTGACGACCTGCCTCTAAGTTTAGAGTTTTTTTTTCCTTTTACGTTTGTAGTTTCTCTCGTGCATCTATGTGCGCTTTAAAACTGTAGGGTCTGGAGTTTCGAGGAGTTTGTTTATACTCATATATTTTTGTATCTGTAAGATTATTTTCATTAAATTTTTTTTAATGAAACGCGAGGGACCTCCGGTTCACCGTTTAATTTTAAAATAATAATAAAAAACTGTGATGAATATGATCCCCTTCCCCCCGCTTTTTGGCTGACAGGGATTATGCTATCGTCAGTGGTGGTTTGTTCGTTGTAACTATACATTCCAATTATGTTTATAGTATTTTTCAGAAAAAAAAAACTTCATTTTACTGCATTTGCAATTGCAACCAAAATAATCATAAATCGAACTAGTAACCTTGTTGCGAGTGTAACAATGGGTCAAATCATACGCATCACATGTCTCAATGCTTCGAACACCAAATGTGTTGATTTTTAAATTTTGAAGTGAATTCTAATTACAACCAACCAAACAATTCCAATCTAACATTTTCTCATATGCCTTTTGGAGTAGTGGGCTGATGTATTAGGCTATAAATTTATTGGGCCAAATTTGGGCTGACCTCTGGGTAGTTGAGCCTCTTGGCCCATCAAAATTCCTTAGCCGGACTACTGGGCTGAAAGACTTAACTTTATTAATTTGGACAATGGCAGGGTATTTTGGTCATTTCGAAATCCTCTTTTATAAATTCTTCAGGACAGCTATTTTTCCCAAACGCTGATAGCCTTCGAGGCCCGAAGAAAACTCAAAAACAAATTCGCTTGATTTCTAGGGTTTTTCTCTCTCGACTCGGGGGGCTTTTTCGGTGAAGAAACCTGAAGGTACGACTCTTCTCGCTCCATCAATGTCACAGTTTTTCTCTTCATAAATCTTTATTGGGTTCTAAAATCTCTACTAGGGTTTAAGGTCTTCTTCCTATCGTTTACAAATTTTGATCTTTACGATGCCCCAATTGTTCGTACTAGGGTTTAGTTTTTCCATTTTTTTAGAGCTAGAAACAGGAGGATTCAAAGAAACATGGTGGTATCTAGAAAGTCTTGTGCCCAAATTTTAAAAGGAGCAGTTAGCACATTTATATTTGTTTGTATCAAAGAATTAGGCAACCATGAACTGTTAGTGAGAGATTGTGCGTGGGTTGTATCTCTTGATGGGTTGGTAGTAATATTGTAAATATATACTATATTGTGATATGCTATACAGGTGCATTTAAGTTTTTAAAGGGAAGTTAATGTTAAACTAGGCATAGATTGAATGAGAAAGAGACATGTTTGAAGCATAGTTAAGGTTTGGTAGAAGAACTCTTATAAATTGACCTGCAATGATGATTTTGAGTAGTTTCAATTGTATTTAAGATTCATGAACATGTGTAGAGCAACATTTTCTGGAATTATGTTATATTTTTGTCGTGCATTGCGACACATGGCAGTCTCATATACAAAGTACAAACCATTTGTCCTAGGTCATAACTATTCAGAAATTCAAACGAACATAGTGGAGTATGTTAGTCCATTTATGAAATTTGCACGTACCCTCAATTGAAACTCAAAGCTAACTTGTTACACGTGAATCTTTTCTTACTAGTGTTAGGAGTTAAATGAGTAGAATAACTGTTGTACATTTTGATATTGCAAGTTTTTATTTAATCTTTTCATTATAAACTGTACACATATTAAGTGATAAACAAAAAGATGATACAAATGTGGCAAATTGAGTTAAGGAATTGAACATCAATCTAGAAGGTGAGGAGTTAAGGAATTTATAAACAAGTATGGTATTGCATTGTAGATCTTATAGGACACCTCACTTATAATACTTTGCATTTGGAGCTTACAGGACTCCTCCAAGCATGCATAGTTCTTTATAGTTTTATAACCTATTATTATG
Source organism: Agave tequilana (assembly GCA_038442645.1). Lineage (NCBI taxonomy): Eukaryota > Viridiplantae > Streptophyta > Magnoliopsida > Asparagales > Asparagaceae > Agave > Agave tequilana. The sequence continues at coordinate 88,011 of JAVJIF010010998.1, read as the reverse complement.
TGTCAACTAATTTAGGTTGGCTTTGTGATTTTTTTACTCTTACATGTACACACATTACTTTCAAAACCGAGCAAGTTTCCTACTATCATGTGCGCAACTTTGATCCTCTCTGCCACGGAACACTATTTGCTAACATATTGCACTCAACTTCCATCTTGACTACTATGTATCTTTTCTCGCTCGCAACCTATTCATGAAAACCCTAAGATGAATTTGTAGACAAGTAGCCATAAAGATGCTTGTGTCATGAATGGTATTTTCCATCTGGAAACCCTTTCTCAACGTAAATTCATAATTTGTCCTCTATTGAGCTCAACTCTAATTTGACTAGGCTTTACAGCAATCAAATTTCTCCTGTTGGTTGATAGCGTGATGCGCATTAGGCAGTTCTTGAACGACTCAAACTATATGCAATACTTCCAATATATCTTAGAAGCTAGTTGGCATAAAGGAAGAATGGCTTTATTCATAATGCAACTTTTGTCCTGCAATCAAGTATCATCCTGTGAGGATCCTAGTTTATGGAAATGCATGGAATAGGGATTTCTATAGATCTGGTAAAAACTTAATCAATTAATCAATCAGTCTGGCAAAAACTAGTTGCTTTTATTTGGAAGTGGGACACGGAAGCTTTGATAAATTTTTTAACTGGTTGTCAATCTGATGTCAAAACTATATTGGTCTAAATTCATTGCTAACTATGGGGGTAGGAGAATCTATAGCTATTGAGGACAACTAAGGTGATATTTTTTCTTTCCTCTCTATTTTCGTGTATACACATATGCACGATGCATTAAGGGCAATGCATGAGATATGTGTTGGGGAGGGTTTTATTGACACAGGTTATTTTTTTTGTATAGTTTTTTTCCTCTTTTGTAGGTTTTTCTTTTAGGATTTTCTCTTTTCTTATTTTTATTTTTAATTTGAAGACTTTCAGATTAGAACTATTTCTTTTCTTTCTTATAAAGTTTTTGAATTGAGAAAGAGGATTTTTGAATCATCTTTTGTTAAAAATAAGTTGATCTTAGGAATTAGAAAACCATAATTAGGATTTCTTAAATTCTCAAAATAATAGATCTTGTTTAAAATTTTAGGATAAGGAAGAGAGATTGGAAAGATGATTTGATCTTGAATTTTTTACCTTAGAGAAATATGCACTTCACACTTACACATTTTGGGAGTGAAACAAAGACTTGAATGCTATAAAAATACTAAAACTTGGCCACTAATTAAGCTGGGCAATTGCGCCTCGGGAAGCATGATCATTCATGTCTAAAAATGGTCAAAACAAATAAACTCTTTAGTTTTGTCGCCTTATTTACTCGAGTCTTTAAGCCCGAGGGATGTTTTCTCATCTGATGTCCTAAAATCGTCTGGTTTGGGAGTCATCGGTTAAAAGCTCGCTACTGGGTAAACTAGAAAGCCTAATAAAACTAAGGAAAAATCATATAATTAAACAAATAATGATTTGATAGTTAAAATTGAAATCATTAAGATGTACACTATCATAAATTGCATATTATTTAGGGTTTTATAAGAGATCAAATGATTGATTCAATTTGATCTCTTGTCTTGATTGATGACAAGTTCTTGAAAAAAGAGTAAGTCTTTGAATAAGTAGTTTGGTTTGCTGATGATCTTTGATCACTTAAATTTTGCACTTCACACTTACACTGACACATTTGGGAGTGAAACAAAGACTTGAATGCTATAAAGATACTAAAACTTGGCCACTAATTAAGCTGGGTAATTGTGCCTCAGGAAGCATGATTATTCGCGTCTAAAAATGGTCAAAATAAATAAATCCCTTAGTTTTGTGGCCTTATTTACTCGAGTCTTTAAGCCCGAGGGATGTTTTCTCATCTGATGCCCTAAAACCGTCTGGTTTGGGAGTCATCGGTTAAAAGCTCGCTACCTGGGTAAACTAGAAAGCCTAATAAAATTAAGGAAAAATCATATAATTAAACAAATAAATGATTTGATAGTTAAAATTGAAATCATTAAGATTTACACTATCACAAAGTACATATTATCTAGCGTTTTATAAGAGATCAAGTGATTGATTCAATTTGATTCCTTGTCTTGATTGATGACAAGTTCTTGTAAAAAGAGTAAGTCTTTGAATAAATAGTTTGGTTTGCTGATCTTTGATCACTTAAATTTTGCACTTCACACTTACACTGACACATTTTGGGAGTGAAACAAAGACTTGAATGCTATAAAAATACTAAAACTTGGCCACTAATTAAGCTGGGTAATTGTGCCTCAGGAAGCATGATTATTCGCGTCTAAAAATGGTCAAAACAAATAAACCCCTTTGTTTTGTGGCCTTATTTACTCGAGTCTTTAAGCCGAGGGATGTTTTCTCATCTGATGCCCTAAAATCGTCTGGTTTGGGAGTCATCGGTTAAAAGCTCGCTACCTGGGTAACTAGAAAGCCTAATAAAACTAAGAAAAAAAATCATATAATTAAACAAATAAATGATTTGATAGTTAAAATTGAAATCATTAAGATTTACACTATCACAAAGTGCATAAAACTAAGACTTGAATGCTATAAAAATACTAAAACTTGGCCACTAATTAAGCTGGGTAATTGTGCCTCAGAAAGCATGATTATTCACGTCAAAACACCCCTTAGTTTTATGGCCTTATTTACTCGAGTCTTTAAGCCCGAGTGATGTTTTCTCATCTGATGCCCTAAAATCGTCTGGTTTGGAAGTCATCGGTTAAAAGCTCGCTACCTGGATAAACTAGAAAGCCTAGTAAAACTAAGAAAAAATCATATAATTAAACAAATAAATGATTTGGTAGTTAAAATTGAAATCATTAAGATTTCCACTATCACAAAGTGCATATTATCTGGGGTTTTATAAGAGATCAAGTGATTGATTCAATTTGATTCCTTGTCTTGAATTATGACAAGTTCTTACAAAAAGACTAAGTCTTTGAATAAATAGTTTGGTTTGCTGATGATCTTTGATCACTTAAATTTTGCACTTCACACTACACTGACACATTTTGGGAGTGAAACAAAGACTTGAATGCTATAAAAATACTAAAACTTGGCCACTAATTAAGCTGTGTAATTGTGCCTCAGGAAGCATGATTATTCACGTTTAAAAATGGTCAAAACACCCCTTAGTTTTGTGGCCTTATTTACTCGAGTCTTTAAGCTCGAGGGATGTTTTCTCATCTGATGCCCTAAAGCCGTCTGGTTTGGGAGTCATCGGTTAAAAGCTCGCTACCTGGGTAAACTAGAAAGCCTAATAAAACTAAGAAAAAAATCATATAATTAAACAAATAAATGGTTTGATAGTTAAAATTGAAATCATTAAGATTTACACTATCACAAAGTGCATATTATCTAGGGTTTTATAAGAGATCAAGTGATTGATTCAATTTGATTCCTTGTCTTGATTGATGACAAGTTCTTGCAAAAAGACCAAGTCTTTGAATAAATAGTTTGGTTTGCTGATGATCTTTGATCACTTAAATTTTGTACTTCACACTTACTCACACATTTTGGGAGTGAAACAAAGACTTGAATGCTATAAAAATACTAGAACTTGGCCACTAATTAAGTTGAGTAATTGTGTCTCAGGAAGCATGATTATTCACGTCTAAAAATGATCAAAACAAATAACCCCTTTGTTTTGTGGCCTTATTTACTTGAGTCTTTAAGCTCGAGGATGTTTTCTCATCTGATGCCCTAAAATCGTCTGGTTTGAGAGTCCTCGGTTAAAAGCTCGCTACCTGGGTAAACTAGAACTCGTCCTTAGAGATAAACTAGAGGTTTAAATGCTTGCTGCACATGCTCAGTACAGTCGCGAGACCTGCGATAGTGGCTTAATAAATTCTTAGTTTAGTTTTTCTTGTTTTGCTCGAGGATGAGCAAAAAATGAGTGTTGAGTGTGATTATTCATCACTGCATATTTTATATCTCATTTTCCCATTTGTTTTACAATAAATCACTGCTATTAATAGTTTTTGTTCAATATGTACAAGTTACACTGAATAAAGGCAAATGGAGAAAATGCGTTAAGACCCATTTATATGAATTATTTAAATATTTCTTGAAACCCAAGTTAAAAAGCCTTTTGTTCTAAAAGCCCAAAATAGCAACCCATTTGAAGCCCGAATTGAAGATCAAATTTGCAAGTGCTACGTGGCAAATAAAAATTAATTATAAATACTGAAAGATTCTCTTTCCAAAGGAGCACATGGCCCAAAAATCTGAGCCAAATGCTCATATTTTGCCGCGAATCCGCTGTAATATCAGGATTAAATGCCCTGATTTTTGACTCGTGGCTTCATTTCTTGGGGCTCAAGTCACTGATGCCTATATGAACACACCAAGGGATCGAGAGAGGAGACCAGAGGCTAGGGTTTCTCCTAGATTTAGTTTAGGATTCTCTTTCTTTTTTTTTCTTGTATTTTTTCTTTGTAAATTAGGATTAGATTAGAGAGAGATTCATGAGAAAAAGAGAGATTGTATAGAGTTACAATCTAATGCAAGATTCCTCCTTTATCTTCATCTTATCTACTTGTTTTCATTTTGTTATTTTTTTTCTCGCTTTGATTTGACATGCTTTCTTTCATTATGTGCAATTAACTTCTAACCCTCATGGTTAACTTTTATCTACTAACCACTAACTTGCTAACTCTTGGTGTGAAATTGACCAATGGGTCAAAATTGCTGCTCCAAAGATTGTGCCTTGCTCTTGTAAGAGCCATGGGTGGCTCATGATGATGGGTTTTAATTTCTAGTTTACTAACTTGCAACTAACTCTTTTATTCCGTACTTACTTCTAATGGTCTTGATGATTTAATATTTGATTTAGTTTGCTTGTGATGCAAGTTTGGATTTTATCTACTCACTTTTGGCTGGTATAATTTGTGCACTTCTCATCCCATGCCCGCCTTCTAATAGATCTTGGTGGGTTGATGTTCAAATTTCCTTGTAAAGCGAGATTGAGGGAGAAAAACAATTTGATGGGTTATGCCTTAAATGCTCTCTATTTACAGCCACTACCCTTTAGGCCCAATGATCACGTTGAGGCAATCAATCCACTAAGAGTAGCAAGTTGATGGATCTAGTAGTAAGTTAGCCACGAGATTTTCCTTTTATTTTATTTTGTTTTCAAACCCTTTTTTCTCACATCACTATATTTTCATCTTCCCCTCTTCTTTCCATTTCTTTATCTTTTCTTTCTTTTGAAAAGAACTTGTTACTGATTTCGTGATTTAGCGATAAGCTTCTATCGCCTCTCACCTTGTGGATACGACTCATATAGACATTATGCTATCACAGAATTATTGATAAAAGCTAAAGCACGATTCCTGATTTCAAAATATTATTTTGTGTTCTGGTTTAACCTCAATCACTTGGATTCTTTGATACTACAACCTAGACCCTCAACCGTCTTGGTCAAGCTCTGTAGGATAGACTTAAGTTTAGGGTCCAATTTAATCTTATACATTCCTCTTCGGTTAGCTACTTGATCATATGTGTTTAATCTAGAATCCCATGTTTGCATATCTTCTCCTTATTTCATTAGAAACGTGTAAGATTCAGTCGAAGTCAATGCCATGAATTTTCCTTTGTGCATGAATTGCACCAAAGTACGAGAGGTGGAGGTTAAGCCATTATAAAAATATTAAACAAGTTGACTCTTATTGATGTCATGGTGGGGACATCGAAGGAGAACTTGGATTCTGTCCCATGTTTTAGGGAATTGCTCAGTAGTTTTTTGCTTAAACTCTTGAATGACTTTTCACATTGAATTTGTGAGACTGACATGGTATTACTTGGTCGTGAATTTTGACTAGTTCATCCTAGGAAGTGATAGAATTGGAGGAAGAGAATCGAGCCATCGGTGGCAGAATCATGAAGAGAAAAGAGAGAAAGACGAAGACGAATTCCATCAGCACTGATAGTCTGATTCTTGAAGATATTACATACAACAAGGAATTTTCCTAGATGGGTGTAGGCATCTAGGGAGCATAGAATATATGGTTGGACGGATCTTGAATTGGGTAGCCACAACGGTTGGGAAAACTATACAATTCGGAGGGTTGATAGTGATATGGGTGAAATAATCTCTGAATAATCACTCCTGAATCCTATTATCAGTATTGTCACCCAATGATGTCTAAATGATTGTGGACTCAATGGGAAGATCTGATTCGTTAGGATAATAGACTAATTGAATACCCAAACGTATCCAATCGGGCATACGCTGGGTTAAACAAACAATCAAACAACAAACACACTAAAATTGGTTTGAGATTTATTTCTTTAAATTCAAGACTTGCAATTTGTTTCTAGTGATTAAGAGGAAAAACCTCCCTATACTAGACCGTTGGTCCGCTTTCAACTCCTTCGGGATAATAGAGTATAGATTTTTCAGTATATGGTACAAAATAATGTGGTCAGTTGATACCCTAGTGAGTAGTGTAGCTCTAGGCTTGCTCAACTACCAGTTCATCGTAGCCGTTACAGCTAGGAAAAGATCTTCTTAGACATCACAAGTCTGAATACTCATCAGACTTACCAAAGCCCTATGTCCGTTCAGAGATCCTATGAGGCTGTAAACCCTAGGTGGTTCTAAAAAATGATATTTATGTTTAAATGTTTTAAGGCTAGGGATGGTCAGGGATCTACAAATGCAAGGAATTTTGTTGTTTGTGGGCTACGAACATGTGACGAAATCCTGATCAAATGTTGTTGGGGTTTGTGCCTTAAAATATTTGTATGCAACAGTATGACTTACACTAATGCACCAATCAATTCAAAGCAAATGTCACATGCAAAGTATTTCATTATTTTTTATTTTTTTTCTCATTTTTTTTATATCCTAATGGTGATGTTAATGGTGTGGAAAGAAAAGCAGCAATTTTTTTATTATCTTTTCTAAATTAATGGCAACTAACCTAAAGTTCGGGTTAAGCGGGAAAAAATTTAGAAAAAGATGGAGTAAAAGAAGCGTTTCTGTTGAGAAATTTTGGAGAAGGACAGATGTGCGTAGTTCTTTGGCTTCAAACCGGCAACGACGCCATTTGATATCTCTTATTTTGTGTGTATGAACATTTTTATCCTGCAATTAGGTGAATATAAGTAAGAATATTGTAAGATATTGATATCAAAGTAAAACTATCTTGCAATTCGTTGAGACAATCCTAGTACAAGGCAAGATAAAGTATGGAATCTCAATTTGAAAATTAGAAAAAGTACAATACCTTAATCTTTATCTGAATCTCCAAGCTACATTCTAATTTTTATGCGAGTTATATTTTTTATCTTTTTTAAAAACCAATTTAAGAGTTATTTTTATCTATAACTAGAGAAAGAAAGAGATTACTCTAAAAAATAATAATCTAATTTAGAAAAGCAGTAGATCTAAATTATGAAAGTAATAAAACTAAACTAAGAAATCAAAAGAGAGGAGGATAGAAGAATAGCTTTCTATTAAAAAGATCATTCTAATTGGAGTTTACAAAGAGGGAGAGAGTTAACTACAATTAAAATAACAAAAAAAGAAAGAAATGCTTATTGAACTAAACCAGTCGTGGCCAGAGCTTCGGGGAAGAATGAAGACATGGACGATTATAGGCATCTAATCCTTCTCTAATTTAGGGCTCAACTCACACTCCTTGCTTGCTTTTTCTTCTTGGAGGAGACCCTCAATTTCTATTATTTTGAAGGTCCATTTCTTCGCCAAGCATGGCTTGACTTGCTTGGATTTGTTGGAATTTGAAGAATTGTCTTGTTTGCTTGGATTTGTTTGACTGAGATTATTTGATTTGCATGCTTTTCTTTTCTAGACAAATTTGCATGGATGGCTTGGCTGATTTGCTTGGATTTGTCTTGCTGAAATTATTTGATTGCTTGTTTTTCTTTTCTGGACAAATTTGCATGGATATCTTGCCTGATTTGCTCGGAATTGTATTCTTGGAATTATTTGTTACATGTTTTTTTTTTGACAGATTTGTATGGATAGCTTGCATAATTTGCTCGGATTTATTTCTTTATATCAAGTCTTCAAAAAATCATAAATATATGTATATAAATGCAATATTTATCTTTGTAATCAATATAACAGTCAAATATACATTTACAAATGTACACATCTCATTTCACATCAGAGCATAAGCCTCATCACATTAAGCATATTCAAGTTTTGCGCTTCACATGCTTCTCTGTTGCAGCACACCCTGTAAGGGAAAAAGGGTAAAAAATATAAGTTAAATTTAAATTAAAATGAAAAAGAATATATCCACACCTATCCTTTTTCTCTACCCATTTGAAGATACTACCATCAGTCACCCCTTTCACATCTACAACAATGTTAGAAGTAACTAGGTTTTCTTTCATGTCGCAAGTGATCATCTATCTTGTGTTTTTCGGTGAATATTTCAACCTCTACTATTCTGATGTAATCAACTTGTATTGTATTGATTTTGAATTTACAGTTGTTTTCTTATCTCGTTTCATTTTTATTTTCAATTGAATTCTCTCTTGAAAACTAAGTGTAACATCCATTTTTAAACAATCACTTTCTTTCATCTTTTTTGTAATGTGTTTTCATATTTGTGTTTTTATGTAAACTCCTTAGCAATGGTCTATAGACCATGTGACTATAAGTAGGACACATGGTCCTTTGACTCTTCTCTATTCGACTTATTTTATTGTATTTCATGTTTTTATATCAAGCCTAGTTCATTATTAATTAATTTCCTGACTTGATTTTTTTATTTGTTGAATATTATTATACTATTCTATATATGTTCTATAATATTTATAAATTTTTTTTAAAAATAAAAATATAAAAAATTCATGAGGCTTACGCCTTGCCTAAGAAGGGGTAAAACGCTTTGCCTCCCGCATTCACCTTTTCAAACACTGGTCGTGAAAATTGAAAATTAACTCCATTCAACTGATCTACATGATCACCCAATATCTCTCTCTGACCTAATCCTCCTCTCCCCCCAAACGAAAAAACCTTCCCCAACCCACCCCTAGATGCCACATAGACCCGACTACGGTTCCGTTCCGAATCGGAAACCGGATTTTTCGAACTGGAACTGAACCAGAACCAGTCCGGTTTCGGTTTCTAATTTTTGGAACTGGATCGGTTCGGTTCTGGTTCGAACCAACATTTTAATTTTTTTCCTTTATGTGACTCAGGAAGAAAGATAGAGATAAGACTCTCCGCCTCGTTCGCCATCCACATCTTTACATTCCCAACTCCATTAAACTCTACAATTGCAATCCAATTCCTAGTAACTTGATCACAAAACCCATGAAATGAGACAGATTTAGAGAAATTGTACCTTCTTGGACTACTTCGCCCGCCTACTCACCGAGGACCTGCGTGAATTTCCACTCCAGCGGCAGTTGAGGGCGTGGCGGAATGTCGCTGTGATCAGTCGTCGTCGTTCTATTCATTTTTTCTGCGATTGGTCGGCAATCCCGGTTGTTGGTTAGGTGTGATCAACGGTGGCAGTCGATCCTCGAATTTGTCGCCATGATCGGGGGGGGGGGGGGGGGGGGGGGAGTCAACAGAAATAATCCCTATCGGTTCCGAAACCGGAATCGGCCCTCACCGGCGCGGTTTCGGTTTGTTTCTCAGTTTGAGGAACGGGAACCGGCTCCGGAACCGGGGTTAAGAAGTAGAGCATGGGGCAATATTGACTTGGGCACTTGCGGGAAGAAGTTAGGGGAACATACTTCAGTGGGTTGTTATGTTCTATATATCTTATATAAGTATTAGTTCTTGTCTTTGTTAGGATGGATTTCAAAGCAAATAATTTACCCTCAAACCTAATAAAATATCGTGAATGATATGCCATGAAAATTGAAAAATTACTCCACTCAATTTGATGTACCTTATTTAGAGTGCATGAAAACAAATGATTTTTTTGCTTTTCTTGCTAATGCAGCAAGTAGCCACAATGGACCACCAAATTCTTTTATCCACGACTTAGGATGCTTCAATTGGTGTGCGTTGGTTTAAGATGCTTCGGTCATGATCAAAGGTTTAAGTTCTCAATTTGTATGCCCTAGGCCATAGTTCTAATTGGTTGTTACTGTGCTTGTCCACTTGTGGCTACTTGACACATAAGGAAGAAATTTCATGATTGTCGCTCTAAATAATGCAGTTCGCTGCTCAATTTGGATGGGATTTTCATTTGCATAATTAGTTATTGAATTTGAACCGGAAATATTAGCTTTCAAATCATTTTGAAAGAGCCAAATTCTCTCTGATTGAATTCATTGCATCCAATATTAATTTTAAAGTTGGGTAAATAGTTTTTAGGTCTTAAACAGGTTGAACCATGAACGTTAAATAATTAGGTCAACTCGGGTCATTGAACCCAAAGGGTAGTGTAAGCTGGTAGGAGAGAGAAACATAGTAGAGAGAGGGGGAGGGGAGGGGAGGGGAAAGGATAAACTTCAGACCTCATTCTCCAAAGAAACAAAATCTCATTCCATATTCATCAAAAAGTAATTACAATGATACGTAAGCCTCTCTTAATGATATATAAGCTGATCCTAATTTAAAAGAACCAACTGATAAACAAATCTATTCAGGTGATAACAAAGAAATGTAACTAGCAAACAAACTAACTAATTGACAACCTGGTTTACTGGACTAACCTTTTCTTTTTATTAGGATCAGGTTTCTAATTCTAGAAATATCCTCTTAAATCCTAGTTTAAGTCTAATTAAAAATCCTAACATATCTTTACACTGCATCATTGGGAAGATATTGCTGAATTTACTATATTTTGGGAAGAGTTGTGTTTGAATCAACCAAAATCAAAATAAATCACTCAATATCGTACCTTTTCTATTTATTTTGGGCTAATTCTTTGCCGATTTCACTGATATCAATTAATTACCTCTGATACGATTCAATAATTCATCGAAGCATGTTGATAACAAAAGCAAGCTGTTAGGTGTGGTTTGAGAGAAATCAAACAATTTCCATTGGGAAATCAACCACTTCCTTCAATTTTGAACTTTCCTCAATGTATTGATCGTCTAGGATATGAAATCAAATATGCTAGATCATGATACTAGTCTTTAAGAAGTTCAAATGTCCAAGGCCGTCATTACCAAGCATGAGATGCGTGCTAGCACACCATGTAACCCTCTTCTCCATCGTCATGCCATACCCCATCCCCCTCAACCCACAAAAACACCCACCCACCACAACACCCGACAACCACACCCCCACCTCTAAGAACCTATTTGTTAGAAGAGAACAATGTTGTGGAAAGTGGAAAGCGGAGCGAAGTGGGAGAGTAGGGCTTAGCTTAGGCTTAGTGGCAATGGCTTCAGCAACACTTAAGTGGTTGCCAACGTTTTTTTTAAATAAGCTTGAAAAGTAAAAAAAATAACAAAATCAAAAGTAAATAGAAATGAAAAAAGTGAAAACAAAACATCAAGAAGCAAAAGAGACTTTTTGATGATTCAAATTACATGCAAATACAAAAATAAATTGAAGCATATTAAAGATAAATAAAATAAATATAAATTTGATATTATGTGTAAGAAGACAATCTGAAAAACTAAATTGTTACTCTATCATCAAATACAATAATTTACAAGCTATACAAGAATTAATAATTGCGGTGGGAAATTCTCCAGGGACTTTCCCACATGCACAGAATTTGCAAATCACGCACAGAACAATAGATCACAGCAAATCCAAAAGTTTAACGTGAAAACCCGAAAGGGAGAAACTACAGAAAGAGAGATATTCTACTTTAATTTGAAGGAATTACATGTAGAAATCAAGTACTTTTTGTGATTATAGGTGTGCTAGGATTTTTGTTTTTCGAACCCCTTTCTCATTGGAGAGGGTGAGTTATTTTTATCCGCCTGATCTACTTTCATGGGTGAGGATATTTTGGATCTGCGTAACCGCATGACTTGCACGTTACGTTTTTCTTGTAACCGTTCAGATCGTGCCACTTGATTGTTGGGATCGCCATGCCGTGATATCTATCTCCATTCACAACCGCTCGCATTGATATAGAAGCATTGCAATGTTTAAAACGTGATGATATGACAGTGTAGTTGGATCCATGAATATTTGAGATAATGCTATCTAGCTGTAAGCAGCGCAGGGCTAACGAGCTCCGAAGAGTCTTAGTGCCAGAGTTTTGTTCAACTCCGGGAGGTCTTCGTGTAGAGTTATGAGCAACTTCGTGGTGGACTCTGTACTAGTGGTTGAATTTCCTTGAAGTGCGGCAACTCTGGTTAAGCGTTAGACCATGGTAGTCGATGCCTGACCAATTGTGAGTTTGGGCAAAGGTTCGAGGTCTTCTTGTTGGGCCCATGTCATGCTTGCGGGTGGGCTGGGCCTACTTGATGGTAAGCGACGCCCCATGTAGGACACGTGTCGTGATCTCCTGTGAGGTTGAAAATTGATCACTACTGACGTCTCATCCGCTTCCTCGAAGTTTCCGACAGATGAAGGGAGCGGATTGATCCATAGCTCTAGTCGTGTACCGCTGAAGCAGTCAGAGGCGGCAGTCAGTCTGACGTGTCCTCTTGGGGGGCATGTCGACTCTTTGTATTCTAGTGGAAGCAGTTGGGGCGCTCGCTCTGCTTTTGTACTGGTGCATTTAATGCTGCGTCTGAAGTGATAGAGATTGTAGGTGGCGTGTCGAATCTGCGTCCATGCTTGAAGTTAGCTGTCATTTGGAAAGTAAGCTGGTTGCGTCGCGATTCGAGCAATGACTGAGATGCGAGGCAGACGGGTACTCGAAGAGTCGTTCCAGCTGTTGCCATCATTGCGATGATGTTAGGATTGGCCCTTAAATTGGGCAAAACTAGATTTAGAGTTTTTCATACCCTAAATCACTGTTTTCAGTTTTCTTCCCCAAACTTCTGCAATCCTCATCATTTTTCGAGAAATGACAAGGGTAAATCTATTGTTGTCGTCGATGAGCCCAGGGGTAAAGGCGTCTCGGATGACAAGGGAAAAACGCGGCCCTGGCGCTCGAGGGAGGCGATGAACTTTGACCCAAAGCCGACACCCTTCATAGCCAAAAAGACGTCTTCGAGTACTTGGCGAGGTACGATGTCAGTCTGGTGGAAGAGATCACAGTGGAGTGGTGCCCTTTGAAGACTGATGTGATGGTGGCACATCCCCATGGTGGTGTGTTCATCCATCCCCAGATCTTGGCGTTGGGGATGAAGCTTCCCTTAACCAACCTCGTTCGCAACGTCATGGTATACTTCAGGGTTGCTCGTCACAATTGACGGTAGGGGCTTGGCGAGTGCTAACATTTGAAGTGTTGTGCAATTGATTCCTCCCGAAGGCATGCAGGCGTGAGGAGTTTTGTGTCGTATACATGATGAGGAAGGGTATGGTGATGCTCGTTCCTTCGCCTCCCCAGAGGGGTTGTGACAAATTGTCAATATACCCAATAGCGATCATGGATGGCGTGACTCTGTTGTAAGGATTACTGGTTCTTGGGAGGCTCTCGCAGAGGAGAACTATAGGAGAGTTCTGATGTCTTGGAACACCAGACCGGTCCGGCAAGAATGCGAATCGATGTCCCGACTAGTCCAAGAGAGGCCTGAACCTTTTTGACGTGGACCACAACTGCCAAAATTGAAGCTGGGTTGGATCTGGCCAGGCATAAGGTGTCTCCGATGTCTCGAGATCAGTGATGTCGGCTGTAGAGGAAGTGGCAACAGATCCTCTGGTTGAAGAGGAGGGGAAATCCTATTGGAAGAAGAGTCTTCTAGGCTCGTGCCTTGCCCCCGGAGGCGACCAAACCGAGAGGGGAGGTTGAATAAGAGGGGAGTAATTGAATCTCAATTTTGCATTATTATCATCACATTTGTACATTTGTTCTTGAGTATTTTTTATTTAACTTTGCTATTTAACCCACTTTTTGATTATGATGTGTAGTTAAATGGGAATATAAGAATAGAGGAAGCTTCTATTTTATCCCGAATTCTATCTAAATTTAGGCTTCAATTTAAATCAATTTGAAATCAAGAGAAAGAATGGATAAATCATCTTCACAGTTCAAATTCAAAATCAGAAAATATATTTAAAGGATGGATAGGATAAAGCTAATCTTAATTGGAGATAAGGAGGATAATTCAAATTAAATTCGGAGTTCAAAATCAATTCAGATTCAGATTTAGACTGAACACCTCTCAGTATTTTGATCATAACTTTCGCTACAGATATTCAAATCTGATGATTCAAGTGCTACATAAAGATGATTTAAAGGGTTACAATTCTTATGTTGATCACTGTGACCAATTCAGTCTTCTGTTGAGTCTTATTTAGCAACCAACACGCTGACTTGCTGCAAATCAGTTTAGAATTGAATTCCTATGTTGAATTGAGATTGAATTAAAACTCCTAATTTGTATCTTATTGTGATTGGCTCTGAGGCCTATTTAAAGAGCTAAAATGTCTTATAATCAAGTATTTCCACATCAGAGATCATAACTTAGGATTTTTTATTTTCTTTTTCAAAATTTTTTTGTAATTTTTAGAATTCAGTTCTAGTTCAAGTTTTGTAAAGAAGGAGGAGGCTCTTGTAATTGAAGGTGACAACATCAATAACAAGGTTTTTCTTTCCAATTTATCTTTATTTACTTGCTATCTTTACTTGCTTTCTCATCTACCATGTACTTTAGTTTTCATCATGAGTAGCTAATCTTCTTCATGACTTACTAAACTTTCCACCAGTACTTATAATTCTAGGTTAGAATAAACTGATTGCATCATATGCATGCTTAACTTAGGATTAGTTAAAGTTCTTGAAGGCACATAACGATGACTATTTAAATCCATATTTGTTAATACTTTTCAATGATTTTTCTTATTTTATACTTAGATAGCTTTGATAGTTTTAATGTTGAATTTTGGTTATTCTTCTTATTTATGCTTATAAAGCTTTGATAGTTTAATGTTAGGTCTTACTTAGTGATTATTTCAAATAGGATTTAGTTTTATCTTATGTATCTTGCTTGAATTGAAGGCAACTCTAAGGTCTAACTTTTATGATCTAAAGTGAAGTAAATTCTTGCATGTGTTAGTAAGTTAGTGGTGGTAGATGATTAGTAAGTCATATTTCTTAAATTCTTTTCCAAACCCCAAATTTCATATTCTTCTTTATACTTCTAACACTTAACATACAATTATTTTTCTTAGAAGAATACTTAACCGATTTAGTATTTAAGGAGATACCAAAAAGCTTCTATGGCATTCCTCCCTGTGGATTCAACTCGCTTAGCCCTTGCTACCACGGATAAATTGCGAAAGGCAGAGACACCTCCAACAATCAGATAACATCTTTCTAACCTTAACTTTTCTCTATTTTTTATCATCAGGGAGCGTCTAAGTCTCCTCGTGCTCTGGCTCGCAAGCGGGTAAGTAATGACTTGTATGCTTGAGTTTCATCAAATGTTGGACTCTGCTTGACACTAGCCTCAGTTTTGCAGAAGAGACGTAGTGTGAACTTTAACTCCGAGGAGGAGGAGTTGGTGGCGACCACGCTGGTTGATGCCACTAACATTGGGGCTTCCAGGCTTCCAGCCCAGTGGGGGTGACCAAAATGCAGAGATTGAGCTGGACCCCTCAATTTGAGGGCTTCGGTTCAGAGCCGGGGGTGTTTCTTCCTATCTCGTCATCGGACTCTGAGGGCAAAAGGGGATGGTGCCCCCGGATGTGATCGCGAGGTCGAGTTTCAGGTGACGGCACGGTTCAAAGACTCGGCCGAGTCGTAGACGAGTCGGCCGAGTCGTATCTGTCTCGGCCCACTCCGAGACGAGTCCGAGTCACGAGTCGGTCGACTCAACTCAGAGGAGACTGACTAGGCCGAGAATCGGAGTTGACTCGGTCGACTCGACATTATGATAATAATTTTTTTTCTTATCGCAATTCAATGTGGAAATAGCTACATTAGCATGTATTTATGAATGTAGTTTGTGCAATTTACTATATTGTGCATGTATTTTGATATGCTTCTACCGACGACGCGTGTATTTATACTTTCGCTTTATGTTTAGTGTGCTATGTGATATATTTTGGACATGTGATACATGAATGTGGATGTCTACATTTTTTTAAGATTTATCGTGATTTTTTCAGAATTTTTTTAGCTTTCTATGTAGCATTTTGCGCGTATCGCCCGATACCGATCCGAGTCGCCGAGACCGATCCGTCTCATTGCCCGCCGAGTCGGCGGCCGAGACCGTGACTGTGAACCATGGGTGACGGGGCCTACCCCGACTCCAATTCGCTCGGACTCATCATTTGGGCCTAGAGAGGTGAATGTCGATTCTGAGGGTGCCGTTATCGTCCCTAATCTCTGGCCTGGATACCAGCTCAGGAATGCTTCCCTTTAGGTAGCGAGCCCAACCTGTTCCTGCAGATAGATGGTGAAGTTCCCTTGGCGCAAGGCGATTTTCTCCGGGGGCTGTAAGAATTTAGGAGGCTCTAGCTGGCAGATCGAGTGAAGGCATGGGAGGAAGAGTTCTTCTATGTGTGTTTTGTTTGATTTGGATGACGATCCGTTCTTGTACAAGTTTAACTGTGTTTGGCTTGCCCATCTGCAGAATGTCGTGTTCGCCGTTGAGCTCTTGAAGGTCCAGCAAGAGTCCTTGGCAGAGAGGGAAAGTCATCGCGGGGCTGCGAGGGAGGGTTGATGCCTCCAAGAGGAGACATGCGACTGATGAACTTGTCGGTCTCTGGGTTGATCTGGATCGTAAGTCAGCGGCCGATGAGAACAAGGGCGAGCTGGACCGACTCGAGGGGGAGTTGGAGAAGGCAGAGCCGGAGAAGAAGAATGTCGAGCTTCAGGTTGTTTCCAAAGCGTTAGAGGCGCCAACTAGCTGGAGCAGGTGAAGTCTTCTTTCCATGAGAAGACTGGCCTTGGCTTGCACTGTAGTCGGCGATTTCGAGAGGGATGAGGCTGAGAGGCAGGCAGATGAAGATGCTGATAGACTGCAGAAGCAGGTAGAGGCCTTCAAACTCATGAAGTATCGGGCCGGGTACAACAATAGGAGACAAGGCAAAAGGCCGAGGTATCCCTTCGATGTGAGCTCCCTTGTCGGGTAGAATTCCATGGCACCTCCCCAAGATAGTGAAGCGGAGTCGAGCTCCAGAGCGACTGAGGAGCCCCAATACGCCATGAGTGCTTGAGTGTCCTCGGCTTTAATAGCCCCGTATTTGTATCATTTCTTTTCATCAATGAAAACCTTCTTGTGTATCTTTGTGTCTGTTGATTTCTTCAGTTTATTTTTCATATTGATGTCTTATTGCTGATTACAGCCAAGTGTAGCAGTTCAGGGTGGATGTCTTCCTCTCCGGGAAGTGCCTTGGTTCTAATGGTTTCCTTGGCATTCGTCAGATCTGCTCAGGTTGTCAGGGAGCCTGGCGTCTGTGAGCCTGAAGAGAGGGCTCCGACCCTGACGACTTCCTGGGCGGTCTCGGGAATGAGCACGAAGGCGTGTCCAACCTGGGCCTCAGGGAGGACCTTGGTTCGCTGCTGACGTGTTTGCGCGCGCGACAAGAGAGGGTTGCAAGAGGTGGCCACCGTTGAATGCCTAGGCTGCCTTTGCGCATGGAGCTTGGGCTGCATGATCTCCTGACCTTCCAGCTGTATTAAGAGTTGTCGAGCCACCAGTGTCGAGTCGGGGAGCTCAACAACCAACTGTCCATACGAATTAGGAGGTGGGAGGAGCTGAACTAATAAGTGGAGGAGATGACCGAAGCTTTGAGGCAGATGAGGAAGGAGAAGATCGAGCAGGCCGAAAAGCACTTAGCTAGGCTGGAGGGGCTGCAGAAGGCGCAAGGGGACATCTCTTGCTTATGCGAGTCTGTTCGCGAGCTGGTGGAGATTGACTCGCTCCAGTCAAAGCTGATTCTGGAGGTCGAGGAGAAGCTCGAGCTTTGTGGCAAAGTTTGGGAGCTGGAGGTGGGTGTCCGAGATCGCGAGCGTGTGGTTGACGAGTTAAAAGCCGAGGTGGAGGATCTGAACAAACACATCCAGGCATATTGGGAGAACCAAAAATATGTGCTCCGAGTTGGGGTGGAGGTACAACCTAGGTGGCATATGGAGCTCAAGGCGTCGACATTGGTGCGATCCAGCCCCTTTTGTAAATTGTGTATTACTGTAACAGAATCCTTTATTAATTAATAAGATGCTTTCCTGTGATGTCTTGCATCCTTCTCGTTAGTTGTGAAGTGTTGTACTGGGGTTATGTGTTGGAGAGTCGGTAAGATTGTTGACTTATCAAACCCATCTCAAGATTTGTTTAGTGTTGGACTTGGTGTGCGAGTCTCTGAGATTGCCAGAGTTTCGTGCCGATCCCTGAGATTGAAGTCCTCGGAGTGGTGATGGCCTTTTAGGATGTCTCTGACGTTGAAGTCTTCTGAGAGGCGGTGCCCTTGGAGAGCATCTGGAACTTTTGTTGCATAAGTGTTCGATCGCGTTTGACTCAAGTGAGCAGGAGGAAGCAGTTGTTGCCCTGGATTGTGCCTTCCGATGTCTCCGTGGTGCCCATTAGTTAGGGCCCTGAAGTGAGTAATAGTAGTTATAGTTAGCCATAAGGAATGTTTCCATCTTTCAAGAGAGCCTTCCGAGTAGGCTGAATTGTCAGAACCAAGCCCGGCATAGGCTGCGATTAGGAGCGCTTTTATGTTTCAAGAGAGCATCTTTTGTAAGTTGTGTTCGATCGTTAGGAGTGTCTCTGTTTGTAGATCAAGGGTGACCGTATGAGCGTCTTGTCTTTCATGAGAGCGTCCGTAGTAGGTCGAGGGTGATGTAGGAGCGTTTTTGTCTTTCAGAAAAGCGTTCATAGTACGTCGAGGGTGACTGTAGGATGTCTTCGTCTTTCAGGAGAGCATCAATAATAGGTTGGGGGTGACCGTATAAGCGTTTTCATCTTTTGGAGAGCGTCCATAGTAGGTTAAGGGTGATCGTAGGAGCGTTTTCATCTTTTAGGAGAACGTTCATAATAGGGAAAGTCTGATCGTAGGAGCGTTTCCGTCTTTCGGGAGAGCGTCCATAGTAGGTCAAAGGTGACCGTAGAGGCGTCTCCGCCTTTCAGGAGAGCGTCCATAGCAGGTCGGGGGTGACCATATGAGCGTTTTCATCTTTCAAGAGAGTGTCCATAGTAGGTTAAGGGTGACTGTTGTAGGTCAAAGGTGATCGTAGGAGCGGCTTCATCTTTCAGGAGATCGTCCATAGTACGTCAAGTACCGAGGAGAAGACCTGAGACATGCCGTCAGAGGATGTCTGGGTTCGAACCGGAGTTGAGTCGTCGGAGGAGCTGTCAGGGCGATGGCCCGAGATGGGCCATTGGAGTTGTTTGAAAGAAAGACTTTGGATGTGTTAATGTGCTTGTTGGGACTAGCAAGGCCACATAAAATCTTTTGATTGAATGCATTTGAGTCCATGCATAGTACCTTTTCAAGTGAAAAGGATTTTATTGCTTGTCGAGCGTCCTCCCGTCTTGATCCAGGTGTTTGAACCTTTGCTCCCTTTGGCGACCTCCGTTCTGAACCCTGCCAATCGGGTCCGAGCTTCCTAGCATGTTCTCTTGAGTATTCTAGATGACACGCTTAAGAACCAGTTCGCCGACTTGAAACTCGCGGGCCTTCACCTTGTGATATGAAGCCTGGATCTATTGTTGGTAGACGGTGATACATATGTGCGCTTGTTGTCGTCTTTCTTTCGACTGAGCTTGGGTCAGGCGTAGCTGCACAACATTTTGGTCTCATTCGACCCTTTCTGTCTGGAGTGTTGATATACATACATCGAAGGGGATGATGGCCTCTATCCTATATGCTAGGGAGAACGGAGTATTGCCTGTCGGAATGTGTTGTGGTTCGGTACGCTTAGAGCACTTCGGCTAGCCTTTCCACCCCTTTGCTTTTCGCCTTGCCTAGGCTCGTGCACATACTATCGAGGATTGTACGGTTGCTGATATCGACCTAGCCGTTACCCTAAGAGTAGTAGGGAGTGGAGAAGCGATAGTGATCTTGTGCCTGGGCAGAAGTTGGTTAGATCCTGGCTCGCAAAGATGATTCCATGGTCGAAGATGGTATGAGGAAGCCCAAAGCGACACATAACATTTTTCTAGAGAAATTTCACCGCTTATTGTCCTGTGATTTCGGAGAACGACATTGTCTCTATCCATTTGGTGAAGTAGTCGGTGGCTATTAAGAAGAATTTGAACTGCGGAAGAACTCGTGGGAGAGGGCCCACTAAATCGAGCCCCATTGCATGAAGGGCTAGGGGCTTTGAAGAGTATGGAGGTCTTGGCTCGATCGGTTGGAGGAGGGAGCGAACCGTTGACACTGTGGGCACTTCCTCACATATTCCTTGGCGTCGTCGAACATCTTGGGCTAGTAATACCCTGGTTGACGGCCTCGTTGGCGACAGACTGTCCCCTGGCATGATTTTCACAGTTGCCGTCGTGAATCTCCTGCATTACGCTCTTCACTTCCTCGGGTCTGAGGCACCTCAGGAATTGTTCGGAGTGTAATTTTGAGTAGAGCTACTTGTACAGGAGCTCCCCAATGAGCGTACCTTGTGGCCATATGCTACAGCTTCTGCACTTCGTTTTTGCCTCCGGCAGGGTCTCATCCTTGAGATAGGTGATGATCGGGCCCTTCCATCCCAGCGAGGTGTCTAAGCGAAGGATCTCCTTGTCGGGACGCTAGATGCTGGACTTGAGATGTGCTCGACAAGAATTTCATGCCGAAACTGGAACTCGTTGCTGAGGCTAAGTTGGCCAAGGAGTCGGCGTGATTGTTCTCGAATCTCAGAACCCGCTTGAAGTCGCATTGGGGAATCTTGGCCTTTAAGCTGAGGACGAGTTAGAAGTATGCCTCCATCCGTTCGTCTTTGGCCGCATACTCCTTGTTGACTTCGCAGACCACCAACGCTGAGTCGCAGTGGACTCGAGCCCGGTGATTTCGAGGGTGGCCGCCAATGTCAGTCCGGCGATAACTTCGTACTCGGCCTCGTTGTTCGTGGCAGAGAAATCGAGAGAATGATTGCTCGATGATGGAGCCCTCAGAGGGTGGTGAGAACAAGCCCGACGTCTGCCCTCTTGCTGTTTGAGGCTCCATCGACGTTGAGAATCACCCTTCCAGAGCGTTGCTGTGTGTCAGAGCACCATGGGTGAACTCAGCAATGAAGTCTGCCAGAACTTATCTCTTCATCACTGCCCGGAGTTCATAATTAATGTCGTAGGGATTGAGCTCCACTACTCATTTCGCTATCCGCCCAGTGGTTTTCGGTTTTCGTTGATACTCTGTCAACATGATAATCAGAAAGGCTTGGAAATATTGTCTCAGCTTTCTCGAAGTGATGAAAAAAAACTAGAGCCAGTTTCTCCATCCTTTGATACTTGGTCTGGGCTCCGGTTAAAGACTTGGTGACATAGTACACCGGCTTCTGGATGCCATCGTCCTCGCGAACCAGAGCTATACTCACGGCAGACTTTGACATGACAAGGTCTGGGTGAGTAGCTTGGATAGGAGTGGCGGGAAAGTCAGATATTTTTTCAGTCCTTAGAATGCGGCATCACATTTTTCATCCCAACGGAAGTCTGCTCCGTTTTTCTTTAATGCTTGAAAGAATTGTTTTCATTTATCAGTGGATCGGCTGAGGAGCCAGTTCAAAGATGCGAGGCGCCCGTTCAGTATCTATACCTTCTTGATGCATGTCAGTGACTTTATATTCAGGATCACGGATATCTAGTTGGGGTTGGCTTCAATACCTCGCAGAGTGATCAGATACCCGAGGAATTTTTCGAAGGCCACCCTGAAGGTGCACTTGTTCGAGTTCAGCTTCACTACTTTCGGAGGTGGTCGAATGCTTTGCCAAGTGGCAGAGGTGGTCAGAGCGTCAGACACTCTTCACAAGCATGTCGTCGATGTATTCCTCCATGATATGCCTGATCAGGTCCTTGAGTACTCGGATGACTATCCGTTGGAAGGTGGCTCAGACACTCTTCAATCTGAAGGGCATGACCTTGTAGCTGAAGATTCCTCGATCGGTGGTGAATGCAGTCTTGTCCTCATCAGGCAGGTACATCTTCATCTGGATGTAGACTGAATATGCATTCATGAAGCTAAGTAGCTTGTGCACCACCTTCGCCTCAATGAGCAGGTCATCTTCGAAAGTGGATTGCTGTTTTTAGGCAAGCTTCATTGAGATTGGTGAAACCAATGCACATTCTCTACTTGCTCTTTTTCTTCACGAGGACTTGGTTGGCGAGCCAGTCCGGGTAAAATGGTAGTCGGTCTACCTCATCGCTGAGTGCTTGGCTCCTCTTCTTATTCATCTTTCTCGATTTTTGTTTCACTGGCCTGACTTCGGGGTCGATGGCTAGCCCGTGACAGATGATGTCGGGGTTGATGCCTGGCATGTCGGTGGAAGTCCACGCAAATACGTCCAGATTATCGGAGAGGAATTGCTCGAGTATGACCCTCTCGTCGAGGGAGAGCCTCGTTCTGATCCGAAGAGCTCGTTCCGGATGTAGGGGATCTGGGTGAAATTATTCGGCTTCCTCTGAGTTGTGTCTGGATCCTCTGACTCGTTGGCTGAGTCGGAGGTTGAGGCTGTCTTGGCGACCTTCGGTACCTAACCCGACTTTTTCCTGGCGATGGCACTGATGGTGCAGGACATCACCTGGTCTCCCGTATCTCCGCGGTTTGTATCGGAGTAGGGTACTACATGAGCTAATTGATCATGGCCTAGGCCATCTCTGGGGTGTCCTCCATCTTGTCTAGAGCACTCCCATACAAGATAGTGACTCTGCTGCCGGCATCGATGAGGATTTTAGAAACATGGCAATTCTTGATGAGTAAGGTGACGATCAGAGCGTCGTTGTGCGGGAAGAGGGCAGCGTGGACGTCCGCGTCCGAGAAAGTGATGGGCCTACCCGGGGTCGAGGGTGGACTCGTTAAGACCATGCGACGAGCCATGTTGACATAAATGGCCCTCATTCTTGATAGTACCCTCTATCGAAGAAGCACTAAAGATGGCAAATGGTGAAAATAGAGACTAGGTGCTGAGTATTGCATGGAGGACTTCATTTCTTCTCTTAGAGACAGTTCTTAATGAGTGGGTTGTGCAAACATAAATGTGAAACTGGTTTGGGCTTAATTTAATGAGTGTAATACGGTAACTGTGTTTGGAAAAGCTCGAGATGACACTGGAAGTTTCCCTTAAATGGAGTACCTGAAGAAAGATCCCATATGCCGACCGTGGATGGTGGGATAAGGTTTTACGAATATGCTTTTGATTGTGATAATATTTTAACTGGTCTTTTTGTTGTTTCTGTTATTTCTGATTTCAAAAGTCATTGCCTTTGACACGATCTATGCTTTCTCCAGCAAAATGTGGTTAGCTATGGGGCACAACCTGAAATCTGTATGCAAGATGACCAAATTTTGTCGTTACTTTAACCTGAAATAAATCCTTTTAGGCAGTACCAGTTTTTTGCTGGGGAGACTATGATCAATAGAGGGTGTTAGCCGTAAAAGCTGAAGATCAATGGCAGGGGAGAAACCAGCCTTGTCCATCACACTTTGAGTTTATCCGTGTTAAGATGTTTCACTGGTTTGAAGATCTTAACCTTTGGTACTTCTGTTTAAATTCATTACTGACACCGCAGCGGTTATTTGGTTGGCCACTAGTGCAGGCATCAAACTATCTTTATTTTCACTCCATACTTCCACAGCTTCTAACCGTTTACTAAATTGTTCCCAACTGGTTTTTCTTTCCTTGTGAATGACAGGTTCCTTTATATTTGATATTCAAATTAACTTCATGTGGGGCATTCATGTTTCTTTTCATTATGGTTCTAAAAATCATTAATTTACTTAGTTGATGACAACCATGTCCTTTTCTACCACTTAATTTCTTCAGAAGTTCTATAAAGCTATAAAGCATTGGTATGCCAGATTGGTTGATTATTCCCTTGTTTACTCCTTGTAGTTTGTATGCACTAACCTCAATTGTTAGTGGTTTTAAAATATTTAATTATATTGCATTTATTTAATGTAATAATGGTCATGCTCTACGATACATAGTGTTGTGAATTCCGGGGACATCCCTATGACCGGATCGATTGGGGCGGCGCAGTGGAAATAAATCACAAGATCTAGTAAGGCAATATAAAGAAGAGAAGAAGAAGATATTCCAAAGTAGATAGAAAGCCAACAATATAACGTGGTTCCACGATCAAACAGATCGTATGTACGTTCACGGGAGAAGAGGGAGAAACTTTATTAAAATTTTAAAAAAGTACAATAAAAATTACTTACACCTCACACTGAGAAGATTACAAGCTCTTAATGGCCTCCAAGAATAGCGAACCCTTGTGGCTAAGCCTCTCTCACGAATCTCACCTAGATGAATTACACTCTTAGAAATTACAGATTCATCGGAATACATTTGAGGCCACCCCCAAGGGTATTTATAGACCATATAACTCTCCTAGTCATACTCAAACTTCATCAATACGACAATCACCGTCTCAGAATAAAAGAAATCCGAATCCAACTTGAATCTAGAAACAGATCCAGAAAAGGAAACTCCATACCCGACATTAGTTGACTAGGCCCAAATACTAGTTGACTACATTGACAAGATTCGAGAACCTTAACTTTCTGTTGGCCAACCTAGTTGACTATACAAAAGATTAGTCGACTAATCTATGTGATTAGCTGACTTACCCAGTGCTAGTCGACTGGTACTGTGCACAACTTCTTGTGCACGTCAATTCTTTGATCTCTGAAGTTTCTACCTCCACGACGTATTCCAGTCACAAATCCTAACAATCTCCTCTTGACTCGAATACATCTAAGTCTGAGAATAGCCACCATGCTCCATGTGCTCGCATCCACACATAATTGAACAAACTTGACTTATCTCCATCTCACTCTCTCTTCTCCATAACCCCTTCATGGGGTTCACAACTTAATTAGGTCGAATAAGTTCAGGCTTAATCAGAACTTTATCACCCAATGATCTCCTTCAATGTGTATATAAGAATTTGCTCCACCATAGGAGTAACGATCTGAACTATCTTGTTGCGCGTCGAGTCCCAATCTCTCTTCGGGGTACAACTGAATATCTGAGCTCGAAACTATCGTAGTCTCTGATTGTTCCATTATCACCGCTTTCGAAGCCGAGGATAACTGCAATCCACCAACTGTAACTTCCGAATTTTGTAACATATACACATTGCCGATACGTCGGCTTGAAACTTCACATGGGCCTCTTTGGAGACTTCCATAAGGTCACTTTCAGAACTGAAACTGAACCGTTCCCCTTGTGGGGTTCCAAGTGAGATGAGATTCTACTTTGATTGAGAACATGACGAAAGCCTTGAAGAGTAGTGATGTATTCATCATGAGACCGAAACTGAATTGTTCCTTCGCCAATCACCTTGCTTAAAGCAGAATTCCCTATGAAGACTTCTCTCTCTTGAACCAAGTGTATGAAGAGAACATCTTCCTATTAGAACTGATGTGCCAGAGTCAATAATCCATCTTTGTTACCAACTCATGTGTCTGTAACACATAGAACGTTGCATTGTTTTTCATCTTCTCCAATCAATTCAGTGACATTAGCATCTGATTATTTCTTTTTTGAAGCCAACAATCAGCTCTAATGTGTCCCTTCTTGTGATAATAGTTGCACGTCAAATTTCTATATTTTGAGTTACTTGTGGGACTTTCATTATTACTCTTCTCCATTGAATAATGAACTTGCCCGGAATCATCATGATGAGACTCACTCGTCAACTGGGTGTCAATTTTGTCCTTGTTGAGCAGATGTTCTTTGACCTCATTGACCTTGATTATTGACTTGCCTCCATAGATGATAGCTTCCCTAAAACTCTTATATGAAGAAGGTAAAGAACACGATAATAAATATAGTAATAGAAGTGCTTGATCTTTATCTTCTATCTTAATCTTTATGTGATCTAGACCATTGATAATAGAGAAAAATTCTGCAATGTGAGACTTGATAGGTGTACCTTCATGCATGTGGAGAAGAAAAAATGCTGCTTCAGAATCAACCGATTCGCCAACGACTTCTTCAGATAGTGGTCTTGAAGTCGCTTCAACGAGGACGCTGTTTTCTTTAAGGAAAACTCATTCAACATTTCGTCCGCCAAGTAAAGCTGAATAGCCGTCAAGGCTTTTTCTTCTAACTCTTGTCAAGTTTCTTTCTTCATATTTTGAGGCTTTTTCTCCCTCCCGAGTAGTGATTTCTTCAACTCGCTCTGGGTAACGTAGGTGTTCATCCTAATCTGCCATCTGTTGAAATTGATGACGCCATCGAACTTCAGAATATCGAACTTGATCGCAGACATCTTCAAGTTAACCTTGCTCTGATACCAATTGTTAGACTTTGGGCACCATCCCAAAAGACTAACGTTTTAGGTGAAATTTTTCCAAATCCTTGTATGCCCAAGACTATCCCCATGTCTAGCCGATGTGAGATTATTTGTTTGACCTAAATCCTAACAATCCCCTCCTCGAACAAAGAGCCTCCCTGCGAGCTCGATCGAGCTCTAACTATTCACCGTGCGAGGCAAACACGCCTTATGTGAAGCACCAACTGCAGCTGATCACTCTATTGCGTGGTCGGGGATACGCCCATTGCAAAGGAGCACCACTATCAAATATCTCGCAAACCAAATTGCTTTACAGAGGCCAACTACTGGCGCCTTTTTGTGCCAAATTGGGGGGTCAACATCGAACATCACCCACACACGGTTAAGTTCAGGCATCGCTCTGATACCAATTGTTGTGAATTCAGGGGACCCCCCACGACTGGGGCGGCTCAGCGAAAACAAACCACCGAATCTACTAACGCAACGTGAAGAGGAGAAAAATATTCCAAAGTTAATAGAAAGCCAACACGCAATATAACGCGGTTCCACTGATCAAACAGATCGTATGTACGTCCACGAGAGAAGGGAGAGAAACTTTATTAAAACTTTGGGGAAGTACAATAAAAAATTACTTACATCTCACGTTGAGAAGATTACAAGCTCTTGATGGCCGCCAAGAATAGCGAACTCTTATGGCTAAGCTTCTCTCACGAATCTCTCACCTAAATGAATTACACCCTTAGGAATTACAAATTCATTAGCTTCTCTCACGAATCTCTCACCTAGATGAATTACACCCTTAGGAATTACAAATTCATTAGAATACATTGAAGGTCACCCAACGGGATTATTTATAGACCATATAACTCTCCTAGTCCTACACGAATTTCATCAATATAAACAATCACCGCCTCAGAATAAAGGAAACCCGAATCCAATTCGAATCTGGAAATAGATCTAGAAAAGGAAATTGTCAAACTCGACATTAGTCGACTAGGCCAGGGTACTAGTCGACTAATACCAGGTATTAGTCGACTAGTAAGATTCGAGAACCATAACTCTCTGTTGGCCAACCTAGTCGACTATACAAAGTATTAGTCGACTAATCTATGTGATTAGTCGACTATACCCAGTACTAGTCGACCGGTAATGTGCACAGCTCCTTGTGCACGTCCGTTCTTTGATATCTAAAGTTTTCTCTACCTTCACGACGTATTCCAGTCACAAATCCTAACACAGATCATGTAGTGATCATGGATTGAAATGAATTGCTCATCCATAAGTATTTTCCTTGCTTTCCATAGGATGCTTATGCCCCATTCAAAGCAGTGAACGTGGAATAGCTGCTCATACTGGTGGTGCTTTTGCATGGGAAATACCGTCGGGAGACTTGAGTATTTATATGATCTTTTAGTTTAATCTTCATGGATTTTCAAGTGCAGGTTGGAGTTTCTGCAGGTAGAGGAAGGCCTTCAATAATTGTTGATAATGACGAGAATCTGGAAAAAGTAATTTCTTATAAAACTGCTAAATATATCTTCTATCTATTCTTCTTTTTGATAAAGGACAATGCTACATTTGGTCTCTGCTTCGTGGACTGAACACCCCACACCGCCCACCCCCCCCTCGGCCCAACTTCATGGAACGAAGAATCGGCCGAGTCGGATACGACTCGGCCGAGTCGTATCCGACTCGGCGGCCTCCGGTATGACTCGGAGGCCCGTCAGGCGTGGATCGCCGAGTCGACCCGGATCGGGTCCGAGTCGGAGCCGATCCGGGTCGACTCGGCGACCCGTGACTTCCTCCTTATAAATCCGATCGGGGGAGAGAGAGAGATCAGATCTGATCTCTCTCTCTCTCTCTCTCGCGCTCGCCGTCTCCCCCGCGACGCCCTCCGGCCCTTGCCGTCCCACCTCGTCGTCGTCGCCGTCGCAGGTAACTCCTCCCTCTCTCCCTCTCAGTCTCTCTCTCTCCCTCCCTCTGTGCCTCTCTCCCTCTCTTTCTCTGTCTCTCTCCCCCGGAGGCCGCAGCGGCGCGCGCTCTCTCTCTCTGGCCTGCAGCGGCGCGCGCTCTCTCTCTCTCTCTCCCGCAGCTACTCTCTCTCCCGGCTCTCTCTCTCCGCAGCGGCGCGCGCTCTCTCTCTCTCTCTCTCTCGCTCTCTCTCTCTCTCTCTCTCGCTCTCTCTCTGTCTCTCTCTCTCTCGCTCTCTGTCGGACTCTCTCTCTCCCTCTCCCTCTGTATCTCTCTCTCTCTGTCGAACTCTCTCTCTCTCACTCTGTATCTCTCTCTCTCTGTCTGTCGCACCTCTCTCTCTCTCACTCTGTATCTCTCTCTCTGCCGCACTCTCTCTCACTCTGTATCTCTCTCTCTCTCTGTCGCACTCTCTCTCTCTCTCACTCTGTATCTCTCTCTCTCTCTCTCTCTTGTCTCTCTCTGCTCTCTCTCTCTGTCTATCTCTCTCTCCCTCTCCTCTCAGTCTCTCTCCCCCTCTCTGTCTCTCTCTCTCTCTCTCCCTCTCCCTGTCAGTCTCTCTCTGTCTCTCCTCTGTCTCTCTCTCTCCTCCACTGTGTTCCTCTCTCTCTCCTCTGTCTCCGTCTCTCTCCCTCTCTCTGTTCCTCTCTCTCTAATTAATTTGCATTTAATGTCATTTAATTTAGGTTAGTTTAGGTAAAGTTAATTTAACTTAATTTAGGTTAATTAATCTAATAAAGTTTTGTAATTAAGTTAGGTAATTTAATAATTTTATTGAAGTTAGGTAATTAAGTTATTGTAGGTTAATCTAGTATAAATTAGTTTAGTTTAATTTAATATAGTTTAATTTAATTGAATTGAATTTAATTTAAATTAGTTTAGTTAACTTAATTTAGGTTAATTTAATTTAATAAAGTTTTGTAATTAAATTAGGTAATTTAATTATTTTATTAAAGTTAGGTAATTAAGTTAGTGTTGCTTAATCTAGTATAAACTAGTTTAGTTTAATTTATTGTAGTTTCATTTAATTGAGTTTAATTTATGTTTTTTAATTTAGTTAATTTTAGTTTTAATTTAATTTAACAGATAATTTTTTTAAATTTCAGTATGGCTCCAAAGCAACGCGATATTGGATGGGAACATGGTACCCCTGTTGGTGGAAGTAGAAAACTTGTGAAGTGCAATTATTGTGGGAAACAAGTCCATGGTGGTATCACTAGATTGAAGCAGCATATAGCACATGTACCCGGTCAGGTGGAAGGATGCTTGCGAGTATCAAAAGAGATATCTCAAATAATGAGACGACATCTTTCTGAAGGTAGCAAAGAAAGAGCGGCCATTAAATCTAAAAAAGACCGACTTATGAGATCTTTAAGTGAGGAAGATTTCTATGAGGTGACCGAAGAAGATTCTGATAATGAAATTGAAGAAGTTGGTGGCTTAGAAGGAGTTGAAAGAAGACAACTGAAACAAGCCATGAAAGAAAGTCGTGAAATGGCTTGGAAATCTGCAGAAGGAGTTGATATTGGTGGCAGTAGTTCACAGCCTTCAGGATCAGGGAGTAACCGTGGATTGCGTCGGAGTATGACTATGAGAGAAGCTGAAATTCCAGCTCGTGGTATTGATCCTTACATGTTCCCAACAAAACAGAAATCAATCAAAAGCATGTTCTCAACTGAGAATATGAAAAAGTTGGGAAATCCGTGGCGAAGTTCTTTCACTACAATGCAATACCATTCAATGCAGCTGATAGTGGTCCTTACTACCAAGCCATGATTAATACTATTGCGGAGGCAGGTCCAGGTGTAAAAGGCCCTACAGGGTACCAGATTGGCAATCTCTATTTAGAGGAGGAAGTGAAAGAAATTGGAGTATATATTGCTTCAATAAAAACAAAATGGCCGCAGTATGGTTGCACGATCATGTGTGATGGATGGAGTTCTCATAATAGAAAGCCTATTGTTAATTTCATGATTTATTGTGATAGAAGCATGATCTACCATACTTCTGTTGATACCACTAATATCTCGAAGACTGCTGAGTATATATTCTCGCTAATGGATAAAGTTGTTGATGAAGTTGGCGAAGAAAATATCGTGCAGGTTGTCACAGATAATGAGGCAAGTTTCAAAGCAGCTGGTCACATGTTGATGGAGAAGAGAAAACATTTGTTTTGGTCTCCCTGTGCAGCACATTGCATTGATTTGATGCTTGAAGATATTGGCTCTTTGAAATCAGTCAAGGAGACATTGGATGATGCTAAGGTGATCACATCATTCATTTACAATAGCCTCAAAGTGGTGAATTTAATGAAGCTATATACCAAAGATAGAGATTTGTTGAGACCAGGTATAACACGTTTGCCACCGAGTTTATTTCTATTGAAAGCCTTATTCGCTATGAGCAAGATTTGAAAAGAATGTGCACGACTACAGAATGGCGTGAATTCAACAAGGAAAGGAGTAGAAGAAGTGTGCGAGATAAGGTTGCTAATCTCATTCTGACTGACCGGTTTTGGAAGAAGGCAAGAGAGGTCCAAAACATTATGGATCCTCTTGTTAGAGTCTTGAAGATAGTGGACCAGGACAAGAAACCTACACTATCTATTATATATGAAGCTATGGATAGAGCAAAATTTGGCTATAAAGGCCTCAAATAAGAACTGGAAGAAGTACTGGGACATCATTGATAGAAGATGGGAGGGACAATTGCATAGACACTTGCATGCTGCTGGTAATTCATTTGCCTAGAAATCATATTTGTTGACTAGAAATTGAAACTGTCATATCATAACAATCGTTTGCTTACATTATTGCAGCATATTTTTTAAATCGAGCACTCCAATATTCAAAAAACTTTTCTACACATCCAGAAGTGAGATATGGATTAAAGGAGGTCATTAAAAGATTGGAGCCAGATTTGACTAAACAAGCAAGAGCTATTAATGAGGTAATAATAATTTATTTATTTCATCGATATAATGTTATGCAAATATTAACACTTGTGATGTGTATTCTCACAGATAAAATTATTTGTGGATGGAGTTGGAGAATTTGGAAGCTCACTAACTAGAAGAGCAGTGCAACAATCTCTTCCAGCTGATTGGTGGATTAATTATGGCGAAGAAGCTCCCAATCTGCAGAAAATTGCCATCAAAGTCTTAAGCCAAACATGTTCTTCATCGGGTTGTGAAAGAAATTGGAGCACGTGGTCGCTAATTCATACAAAACTGCGCAACCGGTTGGCAATGAAAAAGTTGCATAAACTAGTATATGTGCATTACAATATGCGGTTGCGAGTAAGAAACTTGACATGCAAAAGCGACACTGATGATTATTACAACCCAATTGATCTGAACAATATTTTCAATGATGATATTTTGGATGAGTGGATTCGTGAGGGAGAACAGCCGATGTTACCACCAGATGACTTAGGTTGGTTAGATGAAGGTATTCGTCATACTGACGAAAGTGGCGGTGATGATGACAGCGGTGATGGTGGTGGCGATGATGGTGGTGAGGGTGATGGTGGTGAGGGTGATGGCGGCAGTGATGGTGGTGATGGTGGTGATGGTGGTAATGTTGAAGAGACTCATGGTGTTGGTGGAAGCCAACGAGATGATGCTTTAACATGGGATTCACAATATTATGCCACACAAGATACAGATCATGGAGGCCGGCGGGGATTTCACAGCAGCGTAGGCATTTGGATCGGTTGGTCGAATTCAGTTCTAGCGATGATTATTCGAGTGGACATGATTACTACTCACATGGTCATCATAGTCTTGAAGGCCATTTACAGGGGTTGGGTTTGACATCTGGCCAATATTCTGGCACTGATTATTCTAGCACTGGTGATTACTCTACTAGCAGCACTGAATATCGAGGTTTTGGGTATTATCACCATGGAGCTGATATTGCACAACCCCTACCGCCATATTACTCTGATAGTGGATCCTCTGGCCAATCATCTCAGCCTACAGGATCTCACCCACAAACATATCATTATCCTTATGGAAACTATATGCCTGGTTTCTATACTTATCGCGGGCCAGATGATAATGATGATTTGGAGCCTCATCGTAATTCAATGTGGAAATGACTATATTAGCAGGTACTTATGAATTATTTGTGCAATTTACTATATTATGCATGTATTTTGATATTTTTCTACCGACGACGCTTGTATTTTACTTTCACGTTATGTTTTGAGTGTTAGGTGATATGTTTTGAATATGTGATGCATGAATTTGGATGTTTACATTTTTTTATGATTTGTCATGATTTTTCATAATTTTTTTGGCGCTCTATGTAGCGTTTTTTGCGTATCGCCCGAGTCCGATCCGAGTCGCCGAGACCGATCCGTCTCGGTGCCGGCCGAGTCGGCGGCCGAGACCGAGACTTTGAACCATGGGCCCAACCCATCCACCCACACATTCACACGCATGACAGAAACTTGCCAAATTTCTCTTCTTATGACAAAGATGTGGTGAATGAATGTTTCACATAGCATGCTATATACGTACGTACATACACACATGTACATAGAAACAAACACAAAAAATATAGCAAATCGCTTTCAAGACAAAAAAGTGTTAAATGAATGCTTTGTTTATTATTTGAAATCATATACATACATGAATACGTTTATAGTGTATACATTCCAAAACAATTAATGATACTTCTCCACTTCGGTTGCTCTACAATAGTGATGATATAGACATGACCTTTACTAAATTCAGTTAAAAGATTTAAGCCAATATTGCATTGTTTGAACTTATAATTGTTGATTATTTCGCTTGTGTAACTTCTTATTCTTTTTTCAAATGGTTAAGCTTAGGTGTGCTCATATATATTGGATAATAAGACCATTTGACACGATATGTCATTATAGTTTTGTTTTTCTTTTGAAAATTTTAATTTGTGCTTTTTTTTTTTTCTAATATATCCTTTTGTTAATAATACCTTTAGTAATTTTTATTTTCCTTCTATGGCTAGTTTGATCCTGTAAAGCTAAGGAAGCTCCACCCCATATTATGGAGAATGGTGGTTCTGTTACAGCTGGCAATGCTTCCAGTTTAAGGTTAATTAGCAACTTTTTATATAGTTATTGTAGAGCACTGAATATATGCATGATTTGTTTCTGTTGATTGATTGACATTGCATGTATAATTATTTATGATAAAGACTCCCCCCCCCCCCCCCCCCCCAAAAAAAAAAAAAAAAAAAAAAAGATATCACAAGGTGTAAAATCTCTTTTATTCCAAGTCAATTTCATTAATGTTGTCATCTCTTCAACGTTTTAATGTAGGGAAAATTCAATAGAGAATAAACATTGCCTTTTCTAATTTGTATGGTATCATGGCGTATGATTAAGGTGCAGTTGCAGGCAATACCTCCTGACCATCAGGGATTTATGAGTATTCTATTGATCAGGAGGCGACATTAGAATGTCACACTGAGGTTTTGAATAGAATATAGATCACTATTCTAAAAGGTTAAGATGTCACATATTATATTGGATTGGTACAGCTACACGTTACAGACAGGCAGATACAGGAAAATCTTAAAATTCAGGATAAGAAAATAATAAAACTATATGTGAGTATGTGAATTAATGTTTTATCAAGAACATGAATTTGCAATACTATAACAATTGGAGGAACATAATTACCTGAACAATCATAATTCTATACTAAGAAAGTGGACTAATAATATAAATGCATCTACAGATCCAATGAATGGTGAAACCATGTTCATGTGTTAGGATCTTCAACTTCCTAGTCACTCACGCGTCTAGGATACATTATAATTTTTTGGATACATTAAAAAGAACTATATGACATATCCATCAAGTATCGTAGTATTTATATCCAAGTTTCGGGAACGTATCCAATAGCTCCTTAATTGAAGTATGCAACATATTCATAGACATAGATGGCTAGGAATAGACCAAGGGGAACGGTTAAAGATGGAGAAGATGGATAATTCTTGGATCACAAGATACGCTGAAATGCTTTTGAAGCCATTAAACTTAATAAACACTTCAAATTTTTCCTTTGATGCTCGTTGCTAATTCGGAGGCTGCTGTAAATAAAAGGGTCTTTGGTATGTAGATATGTGCCTCAGAATGGACACCATTAATTATGCTCTTCCATTAAGGGCCCCTTCTAATGAGATAATTAATCCTTTGTCTACTAAGATCACTCTACCAAGAAAGAGAGGCTGGTTGAAGATCTTAGTTGGACTACGTCTTACAATTTCTTCATTGATGAATGGTCTTTATAATCAGATAACTAATTTTATGTCTACAAAAATTGACTATCTTTCTGCAAAGAAGAAAGGCTGGTTGAAAGTGTCCATAGGAATACATGTTATAAAAAGATGCGTGTTTGTGCCAATGAAACCGCAGAATAGATTAGTGCTTTTAGAGATTGTGAAACAATTTTATGGATTAGGTAAAATTAGAGAGATTGCAAAGTAGAGAGCGGTAATATTTTTAACTCGAGATAAAGATATGGACTTGGTAACTTATGCCTGCCAATGATCAGTTTGCATAGAACTTTTTGTAGGTTGATATATCAGTTGACATGCTTTGCTACACCATCAAAATTAATAGTCTATTAGCCTGATTTTCCAGCAATTGTGAGGTATGCATGTGTGCATGCACAGTTCTTGCAGTTTACAATTTAAGTGCATGACCTCTCTGTTCATTTATGTACACATCTTTACCTCTGCTTATTTATGTACACATAGTGGAGCTAATGTTCTTACAAGAAGATATTGTTCAATGAGCCACATAATTGCTCTTCAATCTTATGATGCCTGTTTCAAAATTTTGAAGCCATCGAAGCAACCAGTCAGCTATGCGTGAGTAATTAGGGATTGACAAACAATACACATCACCAAAATGAGCTTTCATGTCATATGTAACTTGTTTCCAAAAAATGCACCTGTTGTTGACACTGGCCTTAACAGACTATGACTACTGGGAATTCTTACTTCCATCTACGAAGGTTAAAAAAAATATCATCAAATGGTCTAGGTCTATGTTCTGTGTTATTATCCATGTGGATTCTTCCAGGGTATGCAGTGGGCACCCAGTGGCAACAAAGAATATGAAGACGCTCCCTGCTGTTACCAGTGGCTTTGGTTCTTTCTTTTGCTGCTATCTCTGTCTCCTGATCTGTAATCTCCTGCAAATAATGGGAGACCAGTAAAAGCTGAAGATTTAACTAAACTCACCAGCAAGTACACCTTCCTCATTTTGGTTCAGGACTGCAATTCAGAAAGGAGGATATGCAGTGAGATCTTTCTCCACACTATAACCTTTTATGGTAGTCCAAGGAGTGTTAACCTGTGTGATACAATGACGGATCCTATGGATGGCATCCCTTGGCCACGTTTAGCTTTTAAAAACTTTTTCTGCATCACTTATTTTAAATCCAACCCAATGGAAAATAGTAATTAATTAACAGCTTGTGATAGTACTTGATTTAAGTGGAGAACTGTCTTTGATGTTTATTCTGATCATAGGGTAGCCATGAAATTGGAGGAAAATGTTTATAGAATGGGTATAACACCTGCTATACTTTATGGTTAAGAATGTTGGGCATTTTAGAAACATTTCCAAAATATGAGTGTAGCAGAAATGAGAATGTAGATTGAGGAGTGGCAATATATTAAGAGATAGGATAAGTAACAAGTTCATTTGTAGAAAGAGTATGCTCTTGATAAAATGAGGGAGAATCGAATTGAGATGGTTTGGGTATGTGTAACGGAGGCTGATAAATGTGCCAATTAGGAAAAGTAATGGGATTATAGTTAATAGGGCAATAAGGACAAGATGGAGGCCTACACGTGCTTGCATTTAGGCAATTAAGAAGGATATGTTAATTTTCATGTTTTTTTTTTTGAGGAGATGGCCCTTGATAGAGCTGAACGGAAGAAAAGGATTCATAAAGTCGACGCCAAAAATTTGGTACAAAGGCTTGTTGTTGTTGTTGTCATACTTGATGGTCAGCACATTCAACACCACATAATATTCTTGAGTTTATTTCCCTTGTCCTTTTTCTTTTATGCTTTCTAATGTTTTATGAACTATCTATCATGACATGTTTTGACGTTGTTGACCTGCAATTGTTGATGTTTGATTGGCATGATACAATTGTTCCAAAAGCAATATAATTTCTTCAATTCCTGCAAATCTGCTTGTTTGAACAATGATGGTGCTGCAGCACTAGTATTAGTGAGTGGAGACAAGGCACAAGAACTAGGATTGCATGTGATTGCGAAGATTACAGGATTTGCAGACGCAACGCAGGTGTCTACCATGAATAAATACATTTACTTTTCATATTTCTTACTAATTCAGATGATTAGTACCTTGTAATATTCTGCAATTTGTTTGATGTTTCTCTCCACGAGTTAAATGCCTTGTAGTGGTAGATTTTAGGGATCTTTTAAATTTGAATGGTACTGCAGATTTTCAAAGTTGCATTTGTCTAAAAGAAAACTAAAACTAAAATGAGAAGGGCCAAATACAGAGTTGTATCCGTCTCACCAATTATGTGAGGGAGGATTTCTTCTTGGCCCATTGCTGTTATTTGTTAATCATTGCCAACCTATTTTATTATTGTTCATTTAAGCACCCAAACAACACCACACACAACCTATTGTATTATTGTTTATTGAGCTAATTTGATAAAATTTCCTTTAGTATTTAGTTCTTTTCATTGTATTTAGTTGTTTCGAGACAGACTATTGGCTTTAAAGTTTGGACTTTGGACGTTACTATTTAACATGGATTGAGGAATCCACAGATTCATATAGGAATCGGCCGATTTGTGTGAAAATCGGTTTTGACTGAGTCAGAATCGGTCCTGGAAAAGAGTAATCCTTGTAATCGGAATGGAATTGGCCACAAAAAAAATACTGAGAATCAGCTGGAATCGGCCGATACGAGCTGATTTTGGCCGATACGGGCTGATTCCGACCGATTCTTAGGTTTGAACAAACAGCAAAAGTTAATTAAGATTGAAGATTGAAAGAAAACTCTTAGCAAATCTGAGAGAAAATGATGCGAAAGAGATGAAATCTCTAAAATCTTAAATCAATATCTCAACCAAAGAAAAAATAACAGGAAAAAGAAAAGGAGGAAGGAAGCGAGTGAGTTACCGTTGTCTTGAAAGTTGTTTGCTCAGATCTCTCCCAATTGGGTTCTGGTAGTTTGGGTTAGCAAAGGAACCGGGTCAAATATCATATCAAACGGGTCTGGTTGGGTTAAAATTAGCTTACCCATATAAATTGGTTGGTTATGATCAATTTGACTCAAATCCATTACCCGTTAACTTGTTATGTCTACCTTTTACACTTGTGTCCATAACATTCTAATTTAACAAATTTCTTTATTAAATTTTATCATATGAATTTAAACTATGGCACATCCAGTCCCTATTCTGATTATTTTTACGTACAACTCTTTTATAAATTTTTCAAAAATATGTCAAAATGATACTAATTATCTAAATAAATAAACATTTTAATTATTTTTTAACAAAATTTGGATTGAGACTGATATCGCCGAGACGATATAGCAGATATAGCCGATATGGCGATACCAAGAACCGTTGGCCAATTTTGATGCCGATTCCGAGTTCTTCTTGTTCTTATTGTCTATTATTTAATCCAAAGTCGAAACTATATCATACTTCGTGACAACTTGAATTTATCCTGCAGGCTCCTGAGCTATTTACAACAGCCCAGCACTTGCGATACCAAAAGCTATATCAAATGCTGGCTTGGAGGCTTCTCAAGTTGGTTGTTACGAAATAAATGAAGCTTTTTCTGCATGTTTCCTACTATCTGTTTCTCATGATAGTGATTAATCATTTCCTTGTCGATATATGATATTATTTGGCAGGATGTTTTAATTCACATCTTTGTTGTAGGTGGTGGCTCTAGCTAATCAGAAGATTCTCAAAATTCCTCCTGTAAGCAAACCTAACTGACTTCATGGATTATTGTTCCTTACTACATATAATTACTTTGGAAATTCAGGAACTTAAAATGCTCACTTAACTGTTTATTGAATAGCTTTAACTGGGTATTGTTAGATATTTCCCGTTTGCTTTTGCTCTGAAATGAATCTGCTTGATTGCTTTTGACTGCCGGAGACACTTATCGTGCATGGTGGAGCTGTATCTTTGGGTCATCCTCTTTGGTTGCAGTGGAACAAGAATACTTGTCACTTTGTTAGGTGTATATATCTCAACTTCTGAAGTTTTCTTGGTTAATTAATCAGCAGATTTCAGTTTACACTTATAATGGCATTGCCGGTTGTTGTTTCCTCTCTGTTATTTTAATTTTACACTTAATGGACCGTTGGTTGTAACCAGTAATTGTTTGCTGCCATGTTTTCATTTGATTAATTTAACTATTGGTTATACTTTTTACCTCAACTTTCACCTTGTTTTTATAAGCAAGTAAGAATAAACCTTCCATTTTATATCTATTTATAGAAGTGTGTGTCTTATGTTGCATCAGGATGGTGTATTGAATATATTGGTCATTTAGTTCTCAAACTGCAGATTACTGTTTTGGTGCAGGTTCTTAAACACAAAAATGGAAAACACGGTGTTGCTGCAGTCTGCAATTGTGGTGGAGGAGCTTCTACACTAGTTTTAGAGCTCATGTAAGCATTTTGAGTTTAAAATTTTTGGCAAGAATGTCTGCAGTCACTACAATTTTCTAGAAATTTCCGTGGAAATGAGCGTTTTATTGTTGTTTGAATTCGACAGCCTTATGCTAACTTAATCCGATATTCTTTAATTTATTTTTGAAATTCAATTGGAAGATTATTCTTTGGTAACTGTGGGTTAAATGTGAGTGTATTTTTAAGGAACTTGTTCATATAGCCTAGTTGCATTTGTTCCTTGTGCATCTCTTAAATGTATTGAGGATTTGAGTTTATTTGCATTGCAGGCCTCATGCGAGACTTGAACGTTCAATGTAATGAACATGAGTTCACCCTTCTTGTTGTAATAATATGTACAATATGCACAGTTTTTCAAATAAAAACTGCTTGCAGTGTAGTATGTGCATCTAATTTCAATGGAGAAATGCGACTAATGTGAATTTTGTTTGCTCAGTGAATTCTGTTTACAGATAATCAAACTTACATATCTACCAACATCTAATGCCTTCAGTCATCTTGCTTTTCCTCGTCTTCTTTGTTCTGGGCTTCGTTGACTCCTTTGTTCTTCTTCTCCCTGAGAACTTTGATGATCCCCTGCAGTGCAACTTCGGCATCATCGGTCTTCATCAGCTCTTCTGCAACTTCAGCGGGAGTGATGGCCGCCTCCCCGATCATCTCCTCGATCTCCCTGAACAGCGGGTGGTCATCGAGCGAATGGTAGTTCGAGGCCAGGACTCGAAACCCGGTGGGAGTACAGTAGTTCATGTGGACGTGCACATCCATCCTCCCCGGTCGCAGCAGCGCCGGGTCGAGCCGGTCCTTGTGGTTCGTCGTGAAGATGATGATCCGCTCGTCCCCGCAGCTCGACCACAGGCCGTCCACAGAGTTGAGCAGCCCTGCCAGTGTAACCTTGCCT
Organism: Agave tequilana; assembly: GCA_038442645.1. Taxonomy (NCBI): domain Eukaryota; kingdom Viridiplantae; phylum Streptophyta; class Magnoliopsida; order Asparagales; family Asparagaceae; genus Agave; species Agave tequilana. Next base: position 48,004 of record JAVJIF010010998.1, on the reverse strand, counting down.
TGGTCCTCGGACTCTGAATCTGAATCTTCCTTGTGCCTTGATCCTCCTTTCTTGTTCTCCCTTGGGCCAAGGTCCATTGCGCAGTCGATGTCCTCGACCACGAGGATCGACCGGTTAGCCACCCCGCCTAGCAGTGATCGTAGGCCTGAGTTGCTTCTTACCTCCGTCAGTTCCAAATCATATACGTCGAACCTCAGGAGGTTCGCCATCGCTGCCACCAAGCTCGACTTGCCGGTCCCTGGTGGCCCGTACAGTAAGTAGCCTCTCTTCCAAGCCTTGCCAATCTTCTTGTAATAGTCCTTCCTCTTCACGAACCTCGCCAAGTCCTCCATCACCTCCCTCTTGACCTCGGCGTCCAGTGCCATCGTCTCGAACGTGGCCGGATGCCGGAGGTTCACCGATTCCCAGTACTCATCATTGTTTGTGTGAAGCTTGAGGGTCTTGGCCTCCGCTTTGATGGCCTTTGCTTGTGACACTACGAAAGGCAAGTAAGAGTTGAGCGCAGCGTCCCTGTGCTTCCTGTGGAAACTTAGCTCGAAGAGCTTGGATTCCAGGGCAGTTGGCTCAATGTAGTGGTGTCTGTAGGTGCTGAGGCTCGGCTGGGTTGTCTCGGTCGTCAACTGCCACCGGAACTCAATCCCTTCGAAGATGTCGACGATCTCTTGCCTGCGGTCGATCCTGACTTCAAATGAATCAGAGTCTTCCTCTTGTTTGGCCACCCGAATGCGGCGCGTCGAAGGGCTGAGCTTGGTGGCGAGGTAGGACTCGGCGGCCTTGTACATGTGGTTGGGCATTGGCCCGTCGAACTCCTCGACGGCGACCGTGAGCCGGGAGGAGAGGCGACCGAGCAGGGAGGCGAAGGCGTCCGAGAGGTAGTCCCGGAGCTGGGAGGGGAGGAGGTCGGACGCGAGGGTTCGGACGAGGACAGCGGAGGCCGCGATGGACGCCGCGGTGCCGAGCAGCGCTGATTTGCTTGTGGCCATCGGCAAGTGTTGGGCTTCAGGGCTTGGTTTGTTCTCTCTCAAGCCTGCCAGGGATCTCTACATATAAGAGAGAGGTGGAGTCAACTGCAGTGACCTAGAAATTGCTTGGAAGAGGGGAGTCTTCAGATTTCTTCCTTTCCTCATTTTAAAAGTTGACTGTTTTAGTTAGTGTTTGATTTAGTTAATTGAAATTTTTTACATCTAGATGATGCACCTCTGCTTTCTGATGATGCCTTGAGGACCAAGGCAAAGATGATGTAATTTAGTCAAATATGGGTGCAAAGTTTGTTCACACAATTAATGTGCTTCGACTTTTGGTTTGTTTTTTTTATGCGTACGCGTTTCATCAAGGAAACAGAGTTTGAAGTAACTTCATTTTGTGAAGTTAATGATTTGCAAATTACAGTTTGCAAAACTTAAATAAAAAACCTTCAAGTCTCATGGTTCCTGAGCTCCATTGCTTTCCTCGCTCTTCTTCTTCACGAGGACCGCCGTGGTGGCGATGGAGGCCGCGATGGCCGGGGCGAGGAGGTGGAGGCGGTGGACATTGGTGTGTAGTTGTAGTGCTACTACCAAAAAAATGGTGGTCGTGAAAAGAGATTTTAGAATACAAGTTTGAATTCAGAATTAAGGTGATTTCCAACAAAATAAAAGGGAGAGAAATTTGTTTTTGTTGTTGACTGATGATTTGTTTGTTTGATTGGTGGCCAAGAAACAAAAAAGAAAGAAGAGAGAAAGAAAAAAAAAGATTAAAAGTTGGAGATTTAGACCAGATTTATATTTATGGTCTCTGGGGGCAGCTCCGATTTATTACACTAATTGAATTTCTAGGATTTTTTAATACTGAAAGGGCGAGGTTTTTAATTTCTAATGAGGTTTCTAGTCTAGGATTCTCGAGTCTTGATGCTAATAAGATTTCATACTAAAAAAGCTTGCGTTTTTTTTTTTTTTTTTTGCAACTTTTAAGTTTCTAAATTTCAAATTAAGATTATCTTATTTAATGGTCTTAGAACAGACTTATATTTATGGTCTCTGGCAGCAGCTCCGATTTACTACACTAATTGAATTTCTAGTATCGCCTCATCTTTTTCTTATATATATATATATATATATATATATATATATATATATATATAAATCTAAATTATTTTTCACTATTTCAACGGAAACCCTAATTTTTAGGTTAATTGTCAAGAGAAAGCCTGATATTTTGATGCGTTGTGCAGTCTGCCGTCTGGGGGAAAAAATCACAAATTTTTATCTTATTTCCCTCAATTTATTTGATTTCGGTCATTTACTGGAGGATATTCTGTGGGGGTATTACAACAGGCTCGAAAGAAGGTGAGTTTCTTTGAGAATTGAATAGTTTCTGGTTGAAATCAGATGGTGGGGAGTAGCTGTTTGATTGCAGTGAAAAAAAAATATATATATATGCAGGATGGACTCCCCAGACTTTCACCTCATCGCGTAAGAACAGGGCTGAAGTGAAGAAGCAGAACATATATAGCTTTCTAGATGATGAGGATATCAAGGCTTGCTGTTTTCTTTTGCTTCATTTTGTTTGGTTCCATCAATTGCATTGTGGAAGTTGTGAAATCAAGTTAGATAGATTTAGGGCTGCAACAGTTGCTTACAAACAAGCGAGAAAGAACCACAAAAAAAGGTCATCTAGTACTTTTGAGGGACAGCTAGTGTTTTGTTGTATAGTTGGCATTTGATTGTTTTGCTTGTAGTAATCATCTGGGATTTAAGATAAACATGCTGTCAAAGTTTGGTACATTTATGTTTGAGACATTTTAAGGGTGGGATGGTTCTCTATAAATAATAATGCTAGCACATATGCTTTAGAACTACTACTGGTGTCTGCTGATATATGGCGCGTGTATGTGAATGCTTTCGTTTAGAAAGTTAGGGAAGCAAAGGAACTTGTGGGGGTTCATCAGCACCATTCTTAATGGTAGATTCCTTGATCCCAAAATGATTACCTAATAAGGAAGATCATGTATATGGGGCATGCTATGCTCACACATACGTTCTATTTGTTTTAGAACTTTTGACACTCCCCCCTTTCTAGTTGATTGTATTGTAGTTTCTTAGAAAATAGTCTACTTGTAATGTGAAACACTTTGGCAGCATAACAATTTTCCTTTTTAATTTATTGCCAATGATCATTTTCATACCATAAGATGCTGAAATTTCCTATTGTTTCGGCCCCTTTGTATTCAGCTTTTCATGAGAGTAGTTTTACCCTTCCCATCACATTATTACTTGGCGAACATTTATCAAGAAATTAGTTGTTGTAGCTACTTCATTATAATAACTATAAGTACATTCATCTTTGCATATGCCATGGCATTGTTTGCTTGCTGTTACTATGCTTGTATTTCTTTCTAGGAATTTGACCTTTACTGAAATATCCATTAACTTCTTATAGTAATCTTCAAATGTTTCCTGTCCAATAAGTTTAAGCAATGAACATCCTATGAGTAACTACTTGAAGGTCTTGTTTTAGACTGTCTTGAAAATTGGGTGATGAGGGGGAAGGCAATCCTAGGTACGAAAGCCTGTGACTAGAGAGGCACATGGAAAAAGACAATGAAGTAGATCAAATCAAAAGAAAACTTTAAAAAATACATGAGATTTCTTTCTAAACTTATTCAGAACTCCTTTATCTTTTCAATTTTGACTAATAGAGAAAGTCACAGATGGCCTGAAGATGCGAGTTTATGTCCTATGAGATTTGTAGGATTTTGGGCTGATTTTTTTGTGCTAAACTTGACCAAGTGAGAGTCTGCATCTGGAGACCTGTTAACTAAGAGATCTTCCATGATTACATGATCGGTAAGATCCGCTATTCAGAGCTAGAGCTCTTGCCACAATCTAACTATAATGGCAGAATTGGCCAGGTACAAAATCACTGTTTTCCGGTCAAATTTGTATCTTGAACTCCATTTTTGAGATAGGTGTTCACTTTCTAAATGTTACCTGATGACTTTTGTCGGACTAGTTTCATTACATAACTCAGAGAAAATATACTAGACAATTTCATCATGAATCAAAAATAAAACACAAGGAAAAGTGAAACTTGGAGGGTTGGTAAAGCCATTTGCTTATGATTAGGGTCATCATCACAAGTTCAAGGCATTTTGACTTTATATAGTAGGTATGGATGCATGGATGGCAGCATGTATAGATCTATGTATATATGCATGCTTGCACACTTCTTGCCTTAGTTGTCATGTGGATATGAATGGTCAAAATTTTAAACGGAGGGAAATGAGTGTAAATTAAAATAATGATGGTGGCACATATGAATTTGTGGTGAAAAACTTATAATAACACTTATAGGAGTGAATGAGAAGTATATAGTGAAGTCCTCCAAGAGAAACAAAAGTGGATGTATCTTAACCAGTAGAAAAATTTTATACTATCTACAACAAATTATGTAGAATCCAACTTTATCATATTCCTCTAGCCTTCTCCTTCAGTTTCCTTTAAATTGGAACATCAGCTGGGTCATTTATTTTCCAACCATTTTCATAGATTACAATGAATGTGAGATCAATTTCACTTTTAACCTGTATATATACATCATCTTGCCTTTTCTGAATTGCAGACCATGGGCTATTCCTGGACCTGTTTTTGATAAAATACTCCCCCCCCCCCCCCCTCCCCTCTCTCTCTCTCAAGAGTTCTATACAAAAATGTACTATAATTGTCTTTTAATCTTCTCATAGGCGTTAAATTGTTGGTCAAAATGGGATGGCGCGGGGGCCACGCAATTAAGGAGACACATGAAGATTCATTATATGGTATGCTTTATGTTGGTTGGTACTTTGTTTTCTTGGATTCATTATGCCAGTTACTGTTACTACATATGCACCCATGGCATTTCTGTATGTATGCTCAACACACACATGTTGCTTACTACTATATATGCAGTTATGCACACATATGTTTTCTGTATATGTGCTTAAGATGCACCACAGCTTGTATTCTAAGTAAATTTGCCAGGACACCCACCTGGTTTAACTTTATAAATAAGATGTGTAACATTGACTTGGTGGTTCCGTTAACAATGAGAAACAAAAATATCAACAGCCCCCCCCCCCCACCCCCAAGATTTGCATATTATCAACATTTTATGCTGTAATGCCTGAAACTGAAATGACAACAACAATGTCAGAGATATGTCTACTTTTCCAAAAAAAAAAAAATCTCCCGCTGAAGCTGCCATCTATTCATGCTTACTCAAATTTGTTTTTTCTTGTCTGAAACATACAAACATGCTCAATAACTCATGAATTCCAATGAATTGTTGGAATCGATATCTCCTTCAGGTTATGCGAAAGCTCAATTGAAGATCTTTCATGATTGGAGGAAGTAGAAAAATGGAATGATTTTCTGGCACTGTTTTAATTTTCATTTCGCTTTGCCTTTGCTTTCCCTGTTGTGTAGATGAAACTTCGGGTCTGTTTGGATTTAAGGAATTGGTGTGAAGTGAGGAAGTAGGAAGTAAGATTTATTTTCTTTAGGAAAAAGGAAATGAGTAGTAAGTTTTCTGGTGTTTGGATGGTTGTTGGGAAGTGTGGTTTGGAAAATGTTTTGTCGTTTCCGGTGTTTGGATGGTAATGAAAAGTGGAAATGGAAAAGTTGACCACAAAGTTGACCGCAAAATAATATTAAAATAAAAATTAATTAAGAAAAATAAAAAATAGATTGTAATTAGAATGCAAGTGAGATTTACATGACCAAAAAATTAACTGTTTTATGCTATAACTTATTATAAATGAGATTTACATGACCACAAAATTAACTGTAGCACTCTGGAAGTGAGAAAATGGTTGTGTAAAAGAGAGATGAAAAAGGGAAAAGGGGGTTTTCTTATTTTCCTTTTCCGGTGTTTGGATAGATAGGGAAATGAGCAATTATACTTCCCCACTTCCTCACTTCACTCGGATTCCTTACATCCAAACACGCCCGATGTAGCTGGAGATTGTTAGGATTTTATTTATTTAGGATTATCTTCAGTTTGTGTTTTATTTGCAAAACCAAATTCCAGATTTGATAAGATTTTATCTTTTAGCTATTTTAATTTAAGTAGGTTTAGGAGATTTACTTACTTTCTGGAGTTGTAATTGAAGTAAGATCAAGTGAAAAGATGAGGTTACTATTGTAGCATTATTGTTTATGTGAATGGTAACTGCGTGAATGACTTCAGTAAATTACTTTCCTGTTTCAGGATTTATTTTAGCCAGTTTAAGTTAGTATCAAGTTCGATTTGATTTGTCTCATCTTTTATCATGTTACATTTTTTAGGAAGGGCTGAAATCAATGAATAAAGGGTGAATGATGATTTGAGTCATTGAGATGAACAGTTTGGTCTTTTTATCTTTCCTTCTGCCAGTAATTGAGACCATGCTTCGCATTCACTAGTCAATATCATTAGCAAGTTACTGGGTGGAGAAAAAGTACAAAAATACAAAATGAAGTAGGATAGAAACTAAATGGTTATACTTTGCTTAGAAGCCAACTAAGTTGCATCGATGCAGGAGGAACAAGTGGAAAGAAAATGAAGGATGGAGAAACCATTTATAGAGGCTTTGACTTTGTTAAACTAATATAGATCTTGTCATCTATTTGAGCAATTTTGAGTCTTCTCAAAATCTATGTGGGTAATGAGGTTTTATTAGTTTCTCAAAATAACATATATGAAATAAGGAGACATGCCGCCAACTTTCGAGCAGATCAATTTAATTTCCTCAGTTATGCCCAATAACACTTTTGGCCTGGCCGAACTTAGCTGTAGGATACCAAAATTTTACATCTCGACCAAGTGCTCGAACCAAACTTATTGGTGTATTCATGATTATGATGGGCTTACACTTTATTTAAAAAATGATAATAATAAAGGGTCAAGATCTCTATGATTGGACAAGTCTAGATTTATTTTTATGGAATTTTGGTTAAATTAGACCATGGTCTACGTTATGGATGCAAACTTAGTAGCTAGGCAATGCAAACTTAGTAGCTGGGCAAGAACTTTGTGTTTGATAAAATTTAGTTTAGGTCATATAAAAGCAATGAAGAATAAAGGAAAAGGGTATAATGGATAAAACATTCTTATTTCATTCAAAATCGTGCTAGAGGGGTAACCTTTTAAGATATAGAAGATTTCAGAGGTAAATTTCTAATATTGAAAATTTGGTAGGTAAATTTCTATATACCAGAGATTTTGGGGGTATATATCTAAATAACCCAACAGAAAAACAGCATCCAAATCAAATCAGAAAATAGCAAAGCAATCCACAGTACTATATCCAAATCAATGAGAAAATAGCAAGGCTTTCATAGAAAAATCATCAAAGTAAATCACCACTACCAATTCAAGAAAATCACCACAAAAAACTGAAAAGGTGTAAACTAAAAATCTGACAATTAAGAAAAGAAACCTTAGAGGTGTTTTCCGGCGCCGTTGAAGCTGTGTCATCCAAGCTAAACGCTCGCCGTTGCTTCTGAAGTCCCGTTGGGATCACAACAACGCTCAATCATTGCCGCTGGACTCTTGTCGAGATCATAACAGCTCGAAGGATGCCGAAGAGAGGATACCGCCATTGACGTTACAGCGAAGATTTCAAAAGGAAAAAAGGGAAAGAAAAGAGAGACGCTGTCGTTGGAGCCTCGCCATTGTTGGAGCTCTCTCGAAAATGTCGCATCTTCGTCCACGATGTCGGATCTTCATCGCTGTCGCGGGAGCATCAAAGACAAGGCTGAGAGAGCTTCGCATAAGAGGGGAGAAGAGAGAATTTGGGGGTAAAACAATCGGGTTAGGACATTGGTTCTTTTGGTTTCAAGTAAGGGTAGTGGATATTGGGTATAAAAACCAAATCCGAATCGAACCCGATAAGCATTATAGCCCGAAATATCACACGGTTGTGTTTTTCTCGAGCTGACATGGCAGGACGCGTCCGACACTGCATCCAAGTTGTGACCGTGTCGGACACGTGTTGGACACGGATACATGCATCATAGCTTTCTGATCTTCTTAGGGTTTTTTTCCATTTTTTATAGAAATTTTAAAGAAATATGAGAATGAAAAGGTGAGAATTTCTTATCTAAAAAAAACAATGTGCATATTTTAGCAGAATGTGAAAATGGATCTGTATATCAACTCTTTGTGAGATTTTCTAGGTGTTGCTGCTCTCTCATTCGGTTGCTAGGATTTGTTTCTTTCTGCGAAAGAAATTGACAGATATTTCAGTTATCATTCATGTGTTCTTACTTATTACTTATTAGCACGAAATATGTACAGGAATCCTTTCTTACAGTGTCTTGTATCATCTCTGCAGTTTGTTAATGTCATTGCATACTGCACCAGTTCGAGGAACAGGCAGAGCGAGATCCGAACTTTTAATTCCAAGCCTGGCCCTATCTTGACAAATGTCACATTGTACAGTTTCTTTAGCAACGGTTGTAATCTTTAGATACTTGTCCAATATTTAGATATACAGCACTGTTTTGTATCCATGACTATAAATGACCAGGTGTTGTATACTTCATAGAATGTGTGCCTGATTCTTCTCCTGGAGAATCTTCATTCTGAAAACTGATGATATGTATTGCTCTGCGTCCAATTTTGTAGCTCTCGGTTGACATAAAATCAGGATGGACTTGAGATTCATTGCTATACTATTTCGTGGTTGCAAACTTATCAACTCACTTCTTTTGTTTGCAAGGTTGCTTGGGATCAGAAGATTACATTACATTAATGGGTATTGCAAATACTGAAGAAAGTTGCTTGATTCTGGATGCATTACAATACCAAGCTGCAAATATTTTTATTTGCTTTTCAAGGTCAGAATTATGCATTTCTGTCATTGATTCTGTAATTTACTGAAAAATTGAAGATAACCTGCAAGCAGTAAGCAGAGATGGCTGTTTGAGGAGTGCATATTGTCTGGCCTACTCTGAAGAGAAGGTAAATCGTGGGCCTTGAAGTATCTTGATGACATTTTTTGCACGATATCTATCAGACGGTGGAAGAACTTGATTTGTGGGCAAAAGAACTTCAAAATACTTCATTTTTTAGAGTTTGGTTACTCTAAATGATGTCGATCAACTTGAAACGGAGTGGATTATGAAAACAGATGTCCCACCATCAAATTTCAATAGGAAAGATTTGACAAATAAGTTCAAGCTCAAATTCCTTTATAAATTGGTAGTTGTTTTGCTAAAAGTATTAAACTGAGCGCAAGCACAGCAAGTGACCAAAGACACCCCAAATATAAAATACTACACAGATCAAGAAGCTTTGATGGAAAATCTACAAATCAATTAAGTATGCAACAATGCAGTCTAGCACTAACATTCACTAGATATTTCTTACAATTCTTGTTCTAGTTACAAAAGAAAAAGGAAAAACAAGAAGACAACTACAATTTACTACAAGATTTTTTGTTAAATAACACCTCTGATTCAAAAAGCTCAACAGTCTTCATGTGCATCTTTGTAAGTGCTTTTGATCTTCCCCTAATCTTTAATAAGAGAAAGTGTGCCATTTTCAATGAATTAGTTTCAGTAAGAGCTTTTCAATGAAACATGAGATTGATCCCTAGGGGTGCATAGATTGTGTAAATTGTAGTCAATGTGAATAGGAAGAAAATTTTCATATGTATTACATTAGAAATGTGTTGCTAGATCAAGAAATAATACAAAAACCAAATACTATATCTTCATTACTGCATGTCGAACAAAATAGATAATTTACGGTTACACAATGACGCAAAGTATTTAGTTTCATCACAAGAGTCCCCAAAATACATCTTAATACAACTGATCAATCAATAATTTATTTCATAGACCTGAACCCAGAACCTCGACTACTAAGACCGCAGGCTCACCCGTGGAGAAACAACTAAGACAATTACAGACGACTCGGAAGAAAACTAGAATGCCGTGGCTTGAAACGGGCAGCACTTCAGATTGCATGAGAAATAGATACAGCATCCAGATTCTACTTCTCCTCATGACCTAGAATTCAGATTGGCAGTGTTAGATATGAGGTGCACGAATATATGAATTTAGTAATCGAAGCTCTCTTTTGGTATGACAGTGTGTTATAGAGAATAAGCATTTCATATTCATGAAAAAAATTGAAGTTTTGAAAGGTCTAAATAGAAATTAAAAGATTATAACCAGAAGTAAAGTAATCTAAGTGAGCACATACAGTGGATCAAAGAATATGCAAAATTCTAAAAGTAAGGAATTTGGAGAGAGAAATGTATTATGATTTCTCTCTAGAAAGGCAATGAAAGTTTTCATAAAAAGACAGAAAGATATGAAAGAGTCCAGACGTTTGAGAAGAGAGACATGCTACTTACCTTATTCACCATCCATCCCGAATGATTATATTTGGGATGTGAGATATTTTATGCCAATCAAGACCACCCTCCCTGCACCGTTCTTTTAATTCCTGAGAAATGCCGGATAGCTCTAACTTTGTCAGAGACCTAGGCAGTCCCTCCTCCGGCAGTGATTGAAGACTGGGACAGAAAATTACGGACAATTCACAGAGAGTTGAAAGGCTCAGAATTGATGGCAGGTACTGCAGCTTTTTGCAACGAAAGAAGCTTAATGATTGCAGGGAGGTGAGATGCTGAATCCACTCTAGCTCAGTTGTGAAGCTTGTTATCTCTTCAATATTAATATCTACTTTCTCCATTGATGCAAGGCTCTGCATTGGAATCCATTCTATGACCCTTGAGATGTCAGGGCAGCCGACCAAATAGATTCCTTTTTGATCACAGCGATGTCCTTTTCCGCTTTGTACACGCAGTTCTTTTAAATGAGATGGCATACAAAGTGGTCCCCTCAATTTATGGCAACCGTCGAGTATGAGTAAAGAAAGCCGTGGGAACAGTTGAATGCCTTCACCTTCAGGTTTGTACCACTCGACCAATTCTGACATCCCCACAAGAACAAGGCTCTCCAGTGATGGGAATGGCTTAGTGTTGTTGCTTCCATAAAATTCAGGACCAATCCTTTTCACTGCATTCATCCTAACCAGGTACAAACTCCTGAGGAGAGGAAGCTGTCCGAAAGGAGGGAGGATTTCCAACTTGAAAAATCAGACCAGTCAATGATGTTTAGATAAGTCAGACAATTTCCATTCCACCAACTGGGACACTTACCATTGAAACCCCTGATTACAAGACGTTCAAGGTTTTGAGGTGGCTCGAGACCTTCAAGTACCCCACCATGATCAGTATGGCTTCCCGGACCCCAACGCAGGTACAACTTTTTAAGGTTCCTTTTGCTGCACAATCTGGCCTCAGAGGCTTCTTCCTTGCTCTCAACATTCTCAAGATTACGGATGGAAAGCAGTCTAAGCTGGGACATGTCTCTTAATTGCCGAATCTCAAATCCCTTCTCTTTTTTAACATAAAATTCTAATTCTTGAAGAGAAGTTAATGTTCCAATACCACCAGTTTCCCCCGTAGGTGCATATAAATGACGCAACTTAATTAGCCTGTTGATTCCTTTTGGAAAGGTATAACTGCAATCGTTGGGCCATGCATAAATAAAAAAATTGTCCCTAAGAGATAACACCTGCAGATGGTAAAGCTTACCCAGTGATTGCGGGAAAACAAGCGGGCACCCCTCTTTGGTAATTATCTCCAAATACCGCAAATGTAACATTTTCCGAAAACACTCTGGTAATGACCTCGTACGAACACCATCGAGTATCAGCAGCACACGTAGACCTTCTAATTCTTCCAAGATATCCAGTGAAAAATCAGAGTGACCAGAGACCACAAGGCTCCTTAACTTTTTCTTTGCATACTTGTCATTACAAACTACAGGGAGATTATTTGCACTGGTGTATATATGACGAACCTTCTTTGGAATATCTACTGGTTTAATATCTGACCTGTAGTCATATGCGGTAAATGACTCTCCATCAGACAAATATTGTGCAAGATCATGCAGCAGGTCATGGATCACATACTTATCGTCATATCTGACACCTACCTTCTCAAAGAAAGATCTGCTTAACAATTCTTTAAACCAAGCATCTCCGATATTCTCCATAGTATTCTCCTCGTTGTCTTGTATGTATCCTTGTGCCATCCACAACCAAACCAATTTTCCCATTGAAAAGCGGTAATCCTTGGGAAACAAAGAACAGTAAACAAAGCACTGCTTCAAGTGTGCTGGCAGGTAATCATAACTTAATTTAAGAACAGGCATAATTTGATCTTTTGGTCGATCTACTTGCCACCATTTGCTCTCCAAGATTTCCTTCCAGTGTTGCTCTTTCAAACTAGACTTCAACACACCTCCTACCACCTTTGCTGCTAGAGGCAAGCCGCCCAACTTTTTAACTATTTTCTCAGCAAAGAAAATCAAATTCGGGTGATTTTCATGACGCACACGACCAAATGCACAGTGGACAAAAAATTGCCAATACTCCTCGTCTGGTAAACTCCCCAAAGATATGGCTTTCTTCGTCCCCATCATGTCTGCTATTTTATGACTTCGAGTGGTTACAATAACTTTGCTTCCATCATTACCAGATTCAAGAGCAGAGCGCAGTTTCTCCCATTTGTCTGGTTCCTCATTCCACACGTCATCAAGAACAAGTAGAAACTTTTTCCCCATGAGACCCCTCTTAAGAATCTGTCGGATGCTGTCCACATTCTTAATGTGATAAAAATCATCTGGTTTTTTAATATTAGCAGACTCTATGATCTCCACCATCAGCCTTCTCAACTCGAATTTATCGGAAACGCAGACCCATGCAGTCAAATCAAAATTTTTTTTTACACTTTGGTCATTATAGACTGACTGTGCAAGAGTAGTTTTACCCACACCTCCAATGCCTACTATTGGAAGAACATGAAGAAGTTCTCTGCTAGGTCCAACTTCATCACCTTCTTTCTCTTGCAGCAGTTCAATTAGTTGGGTTTTCTCAGTGTGTCTCCCAAACAACTGAGGTTCTTTGAAGTCGGAGTCTGTTGACCGCCAATCCATTACCTCGGACCTCTCACCTTCTTTGTCTCTGGCAGCACGGTCTAAACTGAGTAGATGAAGAAAGCCACCCATTTGATTCACAAGTTTATCGAATCTATCCACAACCTCAAATAATTCATTGAGATTATCATCGTCGAAAAGGAACCGTTTAGCAATAACACGAACATCTTTGGATAACTTGCGCATCGTTGCTAAGGAACGGCTCCCCTGGCTCTTCTCCTTGACTTTGTCTTTAAGAAGTTGATATTCAAACAAGTCAAGTACATCCTCCGCATCATAACAAGCATCCTTAAGATCAAGAAGCCACTTTTTCAAGCCTGGATTTTCGATGTGTCTCTGGTCTGCTGCATGTATTGCCGCTTGGATCTTGGTCATGTTTCCCTCCAAACTCTCCAGCTTATCCTTAATGTTGGTAGTCTGATACTCATATTGATCTCCAATATATGAGTGAACTTGGTCGGCTAGTTTTCCAACAAATGCAGATGCAAACCATCCTCCAACTTCAAGTCCCATCATGTTGTAGTGGTTCTTGGATGAATAGTCTGTCAGAGACAATATTAGGGGAGGGAAAGAACACAATCAGCATATCACAGTTTTTCACATCAATGAGAAGTTGAATCACACAAGCTAGCTTATGTTATTTTTGTTTTTGAGAATACTTTTTTTTCCCCTTCAAAATTAAGCATAAACATGATTTTTACCTCACAATGCTTATTTTTGAGCAAGTTGGAAGGTAGAACTGAAGAACATCAGCGGCTATTGAAGAATTTAAAGCACTCAATTGACATGTATCACCACCAGCACTTTCCAGCCCATCAAAATTATAAATGAGTAATCTCTGTCAATGGAAACATTATACATATTATTGACATGATGAACGCATTTCATTTGGTTTTTAATTGGGAAAAAAAAAAAAAAAGAACTAGTGATGGAATCAATATTCAAATAATGAATTATTATGATACACAGACATAAAGAAACATCTAATAATGATTTGAGAATTAACATACCAGGTCTGACTTAAAGTTGATCTGAATGGATGTTCCAAGTTCCTTGTCTCTCTGCTGGTAGAGAAACTGGGCTTGTTGGTTCTTATCTTCGTGAAATGAAAGCTTTCTTTTGGTTGGTGGAGGTTGCTTGGAAGCTAAACTCCGATCTGATGCCGTCGGTGGAAAGATTATTGGAGCATCAATTATTAATTTGTAGCATCAATTATTAATTTGTACAGATTGGTGACTCATAGAGTCAAGTGGGGGGACAAAAAAATCAAGAGCGTCAACTAGTATTAGTTTGCACAGTGAGGATGCAGTCAGTTCTTGGCCCCACAATTGGGAATCTATCTATCTGTCCCCGTTGCTTTTCTTGTTTATTTCACTCTCAACTTTCACAAGAGTTCGAATCTGAATTAGTATTTGCAAATGGGATGGTGGTCCAGCAGGAACCTCTCCTAATTCCCAAAGGACATGAAGGATGAGGTGTAATCCACCTTATCAGTCTCAACTTTCAATGCACAAAATACTCCAATTTCGAATGTCAATTATTTGCAAGTGGGAAGGATCCACTTGCAAATAGTAATTTCACAAATAAAGAACATGAAGAATGAGCTGTAATCCATCTTACCTGTCTCAACTTTTAATTCACAAATAATTTCGAATCTCAATTATTTGCACTAAGTAGAAAAAATAAATTTAAAGTTATTTTATAATAAATTTAATCAGTTATGTTAAAACTCTCTAATTAAAAATTATTATTACATGAATCCAACTCTTTAATGGAGTAGTTTTCAACTGTGTTCATGTCATATTTATTATATCAATAAAATTAAAGTTATTTCATTAAATATTAACTACTCAATTAATGAATTGTATAATTTTATCTTGAGAATATATACAAAATATTTAACATCTAACTAGTTTTTCATCTAAACTCTTTCCATCAAAATATTGATTTTTTTCTTAATAGGTGAATCGCACATGCCAATAGTCTAATTATTTTGATACAACTCCCAAGGTCTCTAATAATTGCCCCACAGCTTATTTTCATGTCTTCCTTTACATATGTTGGAATATAAATATAATACTCACAACAATTTCAGAGATTTGGTGTATTGGCATGGAGTTTCATATGATATCAGAGCAAACTCAATTCCCATTAGGTATGCGTTTAAAAATTTTGCGAAATTCAAAGGATTGGCTATTCTACTAACATTATTTTAGAAGTAACATTGGTGGATTAGTTTAACTAAATCTTGAACCATTACAAAAGTTAATTAACCATTATTGAAAAGTGGAAGGAGAATAGAGTATCATGTTTTTTCAAGAAATGCCTAGGAAGATGAGGTGTAAAACCACATAAAATAACACTCTTTCAAGATACGAGGTTACAACTGTTTAGTCAGTTTAGCAATTGTTTCAGTGTCAAAAAAATACCAAGAGTATTTTATTTAGATATTTGTTTCAGTACTTTCTATCTTTCTAAGATAAAATGAGTAGGATGGATATAGAAAAATACATTTTAATATTATCTGCATAGCTAGAGAACCATTTGAGTATGAAAAGTAAATTTATGACCATCGAAGCCTAGTTAATCTAATTACTCAAATAGATCATAATCTATGCTCTATGTTGAGCTCAACTTTGATTTAGCAAGAACGCATATCTCAACATCTAAATATGCATAGGTGTTGCCATGATCAGTAACAATTGTCATTATAAGCTACGTTTAAGGTTGAATTTTCAACTTTAACACGGCAAATCAAAGTTTGCCGTTTGGCAAAAGTAAAAATACAATAAGATTTAGACTCGTACTGAATAAGATATAAAATTAATATAAGTAGTTAAATAAGTTTAGATGCGGGACTTTATAAACCAATTTATGAATCATATAATCTCCAAGATCCCTCCTCGACTGTTCACGTGTTCTTCCAAAGTCCCACCACACCATTTATTCCATAATTATGCTGCTTAATCTCTAAAAAGAATGTTTAGTAGTTGAGCAACTCCATTATCATGGTCAATTAGTGTCACTTAAACAACATAATAAGGACAAATACACATGACAACAATGTTCTTTTTACAGAAAAAGATGAAAATAAATAATAAACAAAAATAATAAAAAGTTGGAAGGTAACCTCTCAATTTCACATATATTTCATTAAATTATGAGAAAATGACATTTTGCCCCTCGTACAGGAGCGTGACAGACAAGCCACCGTCTAGCTGTTCCCCCTTACGGTGGGCCCCATGAAAGCACGACAGCGTGCTTTCAATTAATAAATAAATATATTAATTAATTAATTCAATTAATAAAAAACTCTTTTATTGTCTATTATAATTAAATGTGTGGACTTACAAAATTGTATGTTTGTCCCCTCGCAATTGGACTGAAAATCACATGCGTGGCCCAAGGCCCATGCATGCGACCGCCGAGCAAGAGTTATGTATGAGTGTTCTTTTGGTTGGTAAAGTTGCTTGGAAACTTGGCTCTGATTATTGGAGCATCAACTATTTGTGCAATATGGGATACACTAAGCATTAAGCATACAGGAATTCGTCCTGTATACATATACATATACAAACATACATACATACACACACACACACACATATACACACACAAATAAATATTTTTTGTAAGTGCTTTTGATCTTCCCCTGATCTCTAATAAGAGAAAGTGGCATTTTCAATGAATTAGTTTCACTGGGAGCTTTTCAATGAAACATGAGATTGATTCCTATGTGTGAATAGATTATAGTCAATGTGAATATTATGACAATAGAAATGTGTTGCTAGATCAAGATATAATACAAAAACCAAATGTTGTATTTGCATTATTACATATCGAACAAAATAGATAATTTACCGTCACACGAAACATATATGGAAACATATACATACACAATGACGGAAAGTATTTAGTTTCATCAGACGAGTCCCCGAAATAGATCTTAATACAACTGATCAGTCAGTAATTTATTTAATAGACCTGAACTCAGAATCTCAACTACTGAGACCGCAGGCTCACCCGTGGAGAGACAACTAAGACAACTACATACGACTCAGAAGAAAACTAGAATGTCGTGGCTTAAAAAGGGCAGCACTTCAAATTGCATGAGAAATGGACACAACATCCAAATTCTACTTCTCCTCGTGGCCTAGAATTCAGATTGGAAGTGTAAGAGATATGAGGTGCATGAATATGTGAATGCAGTAATAGGATCTCTCTTTTGGTATGACAGTGTGTTACAGAGAATAAGCATTTCATATTCATGAAAAAAAATGAAGGTTTGAAAGGTCTAGGTAGAAATTAAAAGATTATAACCAGAAGTAATCTGAGTGAGCACATACAGTGGATCAAAGCATTTGCAGAATTCTGAAAATAAGAAATTTGGAGTGAAAATGTGATATGATTTCTCTCTAGAAAGACAATGAAGCTTTTCATAAAAAGCCAGAAAGATATGAAAGAGTCAAGACTTCGGAGAAGAGAGACATGTATTTTGGGGATGTATTGTCAATTCTGTCTAATAGAGGAAGTCATAGTTGGCTTGAAGATGCGAGTTCATGTCCTACAAGATTTGTAAGATTTTGGGCTGATTTTTTTTGCGCTAAACTTGACCAAGTGAGAGTCTGCATCTGGAGAGCTGTTAACTAAGAGATCTTCCATGATTACATGATCGGTAAGATCCGCTATTCAGAGCAAGAGGTATTGCTACAATCTAACTATAATGGCAGAATTGGCCAGGTACTAAATCACTGTTTGCAGTCAAAATTTGTATCTTGAACTCCATTTTTCAGATAGGTGTTCACTACTTCTAAATGTTACCTGATGACTTTTGTCGGACCAGTTTCATTACATAACTCAGAGAAAATATACTAGTAGATAATTTCATCATGAATCAAAAATAAAACATAAGGAAAAGTTGGTAAAGCCATTTGCTTATGATTAGGGTCATCATCACAAGTTCAAGGCATTTTGACTTTATATAGTAGGTATGGATGCATGGATGGAGGCGTGTATAGATCTATGTATATATATGCATGCTTGCACACTTCTCGCCTTAGTTGTCATGTGGATATGAATGTGTCAAAATTTTAAACGGAGGGGAATGTGTAAATTAAAATAATGGTGGTGGGACACATGAGTTTGTGGTGAATAACTTATAATAACACTTAAAGGAGTGAATGAGAAGTATATAGTGAAGTCCTCCAAGAGAAAACAAAAGGCGGATGTATCCTAACCAGTAGAAAAATTCTATACTATCTGCAACAAATTATGTAGAATCCAACTTTATCATATTCCTCTAGCCTTCTCCTTCAGTTTCCTTTAAATTGGAACATCAGCTGGGTCATTTATTTTCCAGCCATTTCATAGATTACAATGAACGTGAGAACAATTTCACTTTTAACCTGTATATATACATCATCTTGCCTTTTCTGAATTGCAGACCATCGGCCCTTCCTGGACCTGTTTTTGATGAAATACTTCTTCCTGGTGCAAACTCTCTCTCTCTCTCTCTCTCTCTCTCTCTCTCTCTCTCTCTCTCAAGTGTTCTATACAAAATGTACTTTAATTGTCTTTTAATCTCATAGGCGTTAAATTGTTGGTCAAAATGGGATGGCGCCGGGGCCACGCAATTAAGGAGACACATGAAGATTCATTATATGGTATGTTTTATGTGTAAGTCACCTAGAGGGGGGTGAATAGGTGACTAGCTAATCTAACGATGAATAATGCGGAATTAAAACTATTTAACCAAACTAAAAACTATTATGCAAAACACACAAAGTATAACACAAGAGTGTAGCTGAATTCCCGGTGAAGGGTCCTGAACTATCTCCTCAAGATTCCTCTAGAATAAGAGTTGAGGTGCCACTATGACTCTCTTAGTTGAATACAAGTGTGAGCAAACAATCCCAAGAATATAACAATAGAGCACAAGATATATCAAGCATATAAAGATATAGGCAATGTAAGCATGCAAGATATAAATACAAGTGAGAGATAGAGAGAGCAATCGCAAACACGGGAGATTTGTTTCGAGGTTCGAGCACCCTTACTCTACGTCCCCGCCTTCAACACTATGAAGGATTTTCACTAAAAACCGATCTCACCAGATCACTCGGTGCCGCAACACCTACAACGAGTTCACACTAAAACTTCTTGGACTCACTAGTCCCTCTCTTGTTCCCGCAAGAACAACACACGCAAGCACACTAGCTTGCCGAGGCCGCACCTCTACACCGAGCTCCCACAAGAACTCGAAACAACACGAACCCGCAAGTTCGCCTCCTCAAATACAATATGAAACACTTGGTGTTCTAAACACTTTGATCACCTAAAAACACTCTCACAACAGAGCTCCTATAGGATGAATTTAGCAATGGAAAGCTCAAGTATGTGTGAGAAAAAAACTAGGATAGAGATGTGAAAAACTCAAGAAATCACTTTTGAAAATCACTCTTGAAAACTCTCCTTTTGATATGAAAGTTTTAGCTCTAAAACAAGTGGAGAAAACCTCTTAGAGAGGTAGAAAAAACTAGCTTGAAAACCCACTTGAAATCTTGTCTAAAACAGCCAAAAACAGCCCCAATTTATAGGCCTCCAAAATCTAGTCGTTGCAGGTCAACTCAGCAGGAAATCTTTCTGTCGGTCGACCGACCGGTCGACCGGCCAACGGTCAAATTTCTGATCGTTGCAGTCTGCCGGTCGACCGACCCTGGGCTTTGACCTACCGATCGACCGGGGCCAGATCCAGAGAGCAGAGCTCTCTAGACTGTCGACCGGGTCGGTCGACCGGCCCACCAGCTAAAAGACATGTGCACGTCTGTGCACATCGGTCGACCGGTCCGGTCGGCCGACTCCTGGTCCGGTCGACCGCCAGTGTAGTCTGGCTGAAATATTTGGGATTAAAAACCTTATTATTTTAATTTCAATAAAATCCCATAAATTCATATAAAATCTACAAAAATAGGTTCATTGAAATACTTTGATGTACAAACATGTTTGATCAAAATTCAACACATATTATAAATATTTTGAACCATTTTTGTAATATAAATTTTTTCCTTAAACAAAAATCTATATTTTTCAAAAATAATCTCCAAATTGAAAAATGATTTTTCCAAAACTTCTCCAAATACAAAAACAAGATATCTTAAACACTTTTGAAGCTTAGTGTGTATGGATATGATCCACTACACATATGAGATGAAATATCTATGATTTTGACAATAAGCTCTAAAATGAGTTTTGATAAATCCAAAACGATATTTTTCTAAACTCAAAACTATCTTATGAAAACACATATAAATTTTGTGTGTATATGAACTTGAGCAATCCACCAACTAATCTATCCTTTACATTTTATTTAAAAACAAATCTTGAAACTTACAAAACCCGACAAAAGTCTTCTTGAAAATCTTCTCTTGAAAATCTTCTTCTCCTTCTTGACTTGGTCCAAATCTTGATCCAATGAGTTAGACTTCTCTTGAGTACTTGATGCAATCTTGATGCGCGAGCTCTTGAATCAACACGTGCTAACTTCAAAACTTGACTTCGAATCCTTTGTTGAAACTAAACACCTACTAAGATCTTGATCAAATATCTGAGACTAAATAAACACAAGATCATTAGTACTAAAACTACATGAGTTAATCATCATCAAAACTAGAGTGATGAGCCTTTGGGCCAACATTATGTTGGTTGGTACATTGTTTTCTTGGATTCATTATGCCAGTTACTGTTACTACATATGCACCCATGGCATTTCTGTACATATGCTCAACACACACATGTTGCTTACTACTATATATGCAGTTATGCACACATATGTTTTCTGTATATGTGCTTAAGATGCACCACAGCTTATATTCTAAGTAAATTTGCCAGGACATCCACCTGGTTTAACTTTATAAATAAGTAAGATGTGTAACATTTACTTGGTGGTTCCATTAACAATGCGAAACAAAAATATCAGCAGTTTTTTTCCCAAGATTTGCATATTATCAACATTTTATGTTGTAATGCCTGAAACTGAAATGACATCAACAATATCAGAGATATGTCTACTTTTCAAAAAAAATCTCCCGCTGAAGCAACCATCTATTCATACTTAGTCAAATTTCGTTTTCTCTGAAACATACAAACATGCTCAATAACTCATGAATTCCAATGAATTGTTGGAATCGATATCTCCTCCAGGTTATGCGAAAGCTCAATTGAAGATCTTTCATGATTGAAGGAAGTAGAAAAAGGGAATGATTTTTCTGGCACTGTTTTAATTTTAATTTCCCTTTGCCTTGCTTTCATCCTGTTGTGTTGTTGAAACTTCATAGATTCCCTGATGTAGCTCGCGAATGTTAGGATTTTATTTATTTAGGATTATCTTCAGTTTGTGTTTTATTTGCAAAACCAAATTCCAGATTTGATAAGATCTTAGATTTTAGATTTTTCTTTTGGGGATTTTAATTTAAGTAGGTTTCGGAGATTTACTTACTTTTTGGAGTTGTAATTGAAGTCAAATCAAGTGATAAGATGATGTTACTATTGCAGCGTTACTGTTTATGTGAATGGTAACTGCGTGAATGATTATAGTCAATTACTTTCTTGTTCTTCGGATTTATTTTAGCCAGTTTAAGTTAGCATCAAGTTTGATTTGATTTGTCTCATCTTTTGTCATGTTAAAATTTTTAGGAACGGCTGAAATCGATAAATAAAGGGTGAATGATGATGTGAGTCATTGAGATGAACACTTTGGTCTTTGTATCTTTCCCTCTTCCAGTAATTGAGTCCATGCTCAGCAGTCACTAGTTAATATCATTAGCAAGTTACGGGGTAGATAAAAAGTACAAAAAAACAAAATGAAGGAGATAGAAACTAAATGGTTATACTTTGCTTAGAAGCCAACAAAGTTGCATGGATGCATGAGGAACAAGTGGAAAGAAATGAAGGATGGAGAAAACATTTATAGCGGCTATGAACTAATATAGATCTTGTCATCTATTTGAGTAATTTTGAGTCTTCTAAATATCTATGTGGGCAATGAGGTTTTCATTGGTTTCTCAAAATAACATATATGAAATAAGGGGACATGCCGCCAACTTTCGAGGAGATCAGGAAATGGCAAGGCAATCCACAGTACTACATCCAAACCAATGAGAAAGTAGCAAGGCATTCATAGAAAAATCATCAAAGTAAATCACCACTACCAATTCCAGAAAATCAGCACAAAAAAACCGAAAAAGTGAAAACTAAAAAGATCAGGCAATTAAGAAAAGAAACCTTAGAGGTGTTGTCCGGCGTCGTTGAAGATCTGTCATCCAAGCTAAACGCTTGCCGTTGCTGCTGAATTCCCGTCTCAATCATTGCCACTGGACTCTGGTCGAAATCGACGTTACAGCAAAGATTTCTGGAAGAGGGAAAGATACAAAGACCAAAGGGAAAGAAAAGAGAGATGTTGCCGCTGGAGCTCGCCATTGTTGGAGCTCTCTCGAAAACGTCGGATCGTCGTCCACGATGTCAGATCTTCATCGTTGTCGCCGGAGGATCGAAGACAAGGCTGAGAGAGCTTCGCAGAAGAGGGAAGAAGAGAGAATTTGGGGTAAAACTACACGGTTAGTATTTTGGTTCTTTTGGTTTTAGTAAGGGTAGCGGATATTGGGTATAAAAACCCAAACAAATCCGACCCGATAAGCATTTTAGCCCGGAATATCACGGGTTTTGTGTTTTTCTCGAGCGGACGTGGCAGTACACCTCCGACACTGCGTCCGAGTTGTGTCCGTGTCCGACACGTGGGACGGCATGGGTATGATCTTCTTAATTTTATTTTTTTCATCATAAGTGATGTGATTTTATGAAAACAGATGTCCCATCATCAAATTTCAATAGGAAAGATTTGAAAAATAAGTTCAAGCTCAAATTCCATTATAAATTGGCAATTGTTTTACTAAAAGTATTAAACTGAGCTCAAGCAAAGTAAGTGATCAAAGACACCCCAAATATAAAATACTACACAGATCAAAAAGCTTTGATCGAAAATCTACAAAACAATTAAGTATGCAACAATGCGGTCTAGCACTAACATTCAATAGACATTTCTTACAATTCTTTTTCTAGTAACAAAAGAAAAAGGAAAAACAAGAAGATGACTACAATTTACTACAAGTTTTTTGTTAAATAACACCTCTGATTCAAAAAGCTCAACAGTCTTCGTACGCATCTCTGTAAGTGCTTTTGATCTTCCCTTAATCTCTAATAAGAGAGAGTGTGCCATACTCAATGAATTAGTTTCAGTGAGAGCTTTTCAATGAAACATGAGATTGATCCCTAGGGGTGCATAGATTGTATAGATTGTAGTCAATGTGAATAGGAAGAAAATTTGCATATGTATTACATTAGAAATGTGTTGCTAGATCAAGATATAATACAAAAACCAAATACTATATCTTCATTACTGCATGTCGAACAAAATAGATAATTTACGGTTACACAATGACGCAAAGTATTTAGTTTCATCACAAGAGTCCCCAAAATACATCTTAATACAACTGATCAATCAATAATTTATTTAATAGACCTGAACCCAGAACCTCGACTACTGAGACCGCAGGCTCACCCGTGGAGAAACAACTACAGACGACTCGGAAGAAAACTAGAATGCCGTGGCTTGAAACGAGCAGCACTTCAGATTGCATGAGAAATAGATACAGCATCCAGATTCTACTTCTCCTCATGACCTAGAATTCAAATTGGAAGTGTTAGACATGAGGTGCATGAATATATGAATGCAGTAATCGGAGCTCTCTTTTGGTATGACAGTGTGTTATAGAGATTAAGCATTTCATATTCATGAAAAAAAATTGAAGTTTTGAAAGGTCTAAATAGAAATTAAAAGATTATAACCAGAAGTAAAGTAATCTAAGCATACAGTGGATCAAAGCATATGCAAAATTCTAAAAGTAAGGAACTTGGAGAGAAAAATGTATTATGATTTCTCTCTAGAAAGGCAATGAAAGTTTTCATAAAAAGCCTGAAAGATATGAAAGAGTCCAGACGTTTGAGAAGAGAGACATGCTACTTACCTTGTTCACCAGTCACCAAAGGTAATATTCGGGATGTGAGATATTTTATGCCAATCAAGACCACCCTCACTACACCGTTCTTCTAATACGTGAGAAACGCTGAGTAGTTCTAACTTTTTCAGAGAGTTAGGCAGTCCCTCCTCCGGCAATGATTGAAGACTGGGACAGAGAATTACGGACAATTCACAGAGAGTTGAAAGGCTCAATATTGATGGCAGGTACTGCAGCTTTTTGCAATCAAAGAAGCTTAATGATTGCAGGGAGGTGAGACGCTGAATCCACTCCTCTAGCTCAGTTGTGAAGCTTGTTTTCTCTTCAAAATGAATATCTACTTTCTCCATTGATGCAAGGTTCTGCATTGGAATCCATTCTATGAACCTTGACATGTCAGGGCAGCCGAGCAAATAGATTCCTTTTTCATGATAGCGATATGCTTCTCCGCTTTGTACATGCAGTTCTTTTAAGTGAGATGGCAGACAAAGTGGTCCCCTCAATTTAGGGCAACTGTTGAGTACGAGTGAAGAAAGCCGTGGGAATGGTTCAATGCCTTCACCTTTAGGCTTGTGCCACTCGACCAATTCGAACATCCAACAAGAGTAAGTTTCTCCAGTGATGGGAATGGCTTAGTGTTACTGCTTCCATAAAATTCAGGACCAATCCTTTTCACTGCTTTCATCCAACCCAGGTACAAACTCCTGAGGAGAGGAAGCTGTCCAAAAGGAGGGAGGATTTCCAAACTTGAAAAATCAGACCATTCAATGCGGTTTAGATAAGTTAGACAATTTCCACTCCACCAACTGGGACACTTACCATTGTAACCCACCATTACAAGATGTTCAAGGTTTTGAGGTGGCTCAAGACCTTCAAGTACCCCACGATGATCAGTATGGCTTCCCTCACCCCAATCCAGCCTCAACTGTTTAAGATTCCTTTTGCTGCACAATCTGGCCTCAGAGGCTTCTACCTTACTCTCAACATTCTCGAGTTCCTTGATAGAAAGCATTCTAAGCTGGGACATGTCTCTTAATTGCCGAATCTCAAATCCCTTCTCTTTTTTAACAAGAAAATTTAATTCTTGAAGAGAAGTTAATGTTCCAATACCACCAGTTTCCCCCGTAGGTGCATATAAATGACGCAAGTTAATTAGCCTGTTGATTCCTTTTGGCAAGGTATAACTGCAATCGTTGGGCAATGAACAAAGATAAATTTTGTCCTTAAGAGCTAACACCTGCAGATGGTAAAGCTTACCCAGTGATTGCGGCAAAACAAGCGGGTACCCCTCCTTGTGAATTATCTCCAAGTAGCGCAAATGTAACATTTTCTGTAAAAACTCTGGTAATGAACTCATACGAAGTCTATCAAGTATCAGCACACGTAGACCTTCTAATTCTTTCAAGATGTCCAGTGAAATATCACAGCGACCAGAGACCACAAGGCTCCTTAAGTTTTTCTTTGCATACTTGTCATTACAAACTACATGGAGATTATTTGCACTGGTGTATATATGACGAACCTTCTTTGGAATATCTACTGGTTGAATATCTGACATGTAGTCATCTGCGGTAAATGACTCTCCATCAGACAAAGATTGTGCAAGATCATGAAGCAGGTCATGGATCACATACTCATTGGTATATCTGACCTTCTCAAAGAAAGATCTGCTTAACAATTCTTCAAAATAGGCATCTCCGATATTCTCCATAGTATTCTTCTCGTTGTCTTGTATATATCCTTGTGCCCTCCACAACCAAACTAATCTTTCCATTGAAAAGCGGTAATCTTTGGGAAACAAAGAACAGTAAACAAAGCACTGCTTCAAGCGTGCTGGCAGGTAATCATAACTTAATCTAAGCACAGGCATGATTTGATCTTTCGGTTGATCTACTTTCCACCATTTGCTTTCCGAGATTTCCTTCCAGTGTCTCTCTTTCAAACTAGACTTCAACACACCTCCTATGACCTTTGCTGCTAGAGGCAAGCCACCCAACTTTTTTACTATTTTCTCAGCAAAGAATATCAGATTTGGATGATCTTCAGGATGCTCACGTCCAAATGCACAGTGGACAAAATATTGCCAGTACTCCTTGTCTGCTAAACCCCCCAAAGATATGGCTTTCTTCGTCCCCATCATGTCTGCTATTTTATGATTTCGAGTGGTTACAATAACTTTGCTTCCATCATTACCAGATTCAAGAGCAGAGCGCAATTTCTCCCATTTGTCTGGTTTCTCATTCCACACGTCGTCAAGAACAAGTAGAAACCTTTTCCCCATCAGACCATTCTTAATAATCTGTCGGATTCTGTCCAAACTACTAATGTGATAAAAATCAGGTGGTTTTTCAATTTTAGCAGACTCGATGATCTCCACCATCAGCCTTCTCAATTCGAATTTATCAGAAACGCAGACCCATGCAGTCAAATCAAATTTTTTTTTTACACTTTGGTCATTATAGACTGACTGTGCAAGAGTAGTTTTACCCACACCTCCAATGCCTACTATCGGAAGGACATGAAGTTCTCTGCTAGGTCCAACTTCATCACCCTCTTTCTCTTGCAACAGCTCAATTAGACGGGTTTTCTCAGTGTCTCTCCCAAACAACTGAGGTTCTTTGAAGTCGGAGTCTGTTGACCGCCACTCCATTATCTCGGACCTCTCACCTTCTCTGTCTCTGGCACCACGGTCTAAACTGAGTAGATGAAGAAAGCCTCCCATTTGATTCACAAGTTTATCGAATCTATCCCCAATCTTGAATAATTCATTGAGCATATCATCGGGGAAAAGCAACCGTTTAACAAAAACATGAACATCTTTGGATAGTACGCGTATCTTTGCAGAAATACGGCTCCCCTGGCTCTCCTCTGAGCCCGTCTCCTCGACTTTGTCTTCAAGAAGTTGATATTCAAACAAGTCAAGTACATCCTCCGCATCATAACAAGCATCCTTAAGATCAAAAAGCCACCTTTTCAAGCCTGGATTCTCGATGTGTGTCTGGTCCGCTGCATGTATTTGCGCTTGGATCTTGGTCATGTTTCCCGCCAAACTCTCCAGCTTATCCTTAATTTGGTAGTCTGATACTCATTTTGGTCTCCGATATAGGAGTGAACTTGGTCGACTAGTTTTCCAACAAATGCAGATGCAAACCATCCTGCAACTTCAAGTCCCGCCATGTTGTAGTGGTTCTTGGATGAATAGTCTGTAAGAGACAATATTAGGGGAGGGAAAGAACACAATCAGCATATCACAGTTTTTCACATCAATGAGGAGTTGAACCACACAAGCTCATGTTATTTTGGTTTTTGAGAACACTATTTTCTTTTCTTTAAAATTAAGCAAAAACCATTACATTCACAAAAAAACAATTTATTCCCGAAAGCAATAACATTTAACTTGGAAAAAATTATATTGATGGGTGCAATATCTAAAGAACAAAATCACAGTATACATGCAAAAGAAATGTTTTATGATATGACTTTTACCTCACAATGCTTATTTTTGAGCAAGTTGGACGGCAGAACCGAAGAACACTAGCGGCTATTGAAGATTTCAGAGCACTCGATTGACATGTATTATCACCAACACTTTTCAGCCCATCAAAATTATAAATCAGTGATCTCTGTCAATGGAAACATAGGAGTACATATTATTGACATGATGAATGTGTTTCATTTGGTTTTTAATTGGAAGGAAGGACAAAAAGAACTAGTGATGGAATCAATATTCAAATAATGAAATTATTATGATACACAGACATAAAGAAACATCTAATAATGATTTGAGAATTAACATACCAGGGCTGACTTAAAGTTGATCTGAATGGATGTTCCAAGTTCCCTGTCCCTCTGCTGGTAGAGAAACTGGGCTTGTTGGTTCTTATCTTCGTGAAACGAAAGCTTTCTTTTGGTCGGTGGAAGTTGCTTGGAAGCTAAACTACGATCTGATGCCGTCAGTGGAAAGATTATTGTAGCATCAACTATTAATTTGTACAGATTGGTGACTCATAGAGTCAATGTGGGCTTGGGGGTGGGGGGGGGGGGGGGGGGGGGGGGGGGGGGGTGGTGATCAAGAGCATCAACTAGTATTAGTTTGTACAGTGAGGATGCGGTCAGTTCTTGGCCCCACAATTGGGAATCTATCTATCTGTCTCCGTTGCTTTTTTTGTTTATTCCACTCTCAACTTTTCAGATTCGGTACAAGTGTGTGAGCCACACACACATACAATAAGAAAGTCACGTATTGATATGTGAATTGGACCTCTTATAATCTCTTATAATATGTGTGTAAGGCTCACACACATAACATATTATAAGAGAATCAATACACGTGTCAATGCGTGATTGGCTCTCTTATTGTATGTTGTATGTGCGTGTGTCTCACACACATGAACCGGGGAGCATCTTTGGGACAGGGCCAAGGTTATATTTTCTGTTGGCATCTCCTGATCTTTGAGCTTCACAGTCACTTGAACAAATCTCTTGTACAGTTTTGGCCTACTTGTATTTGAGCTCGAATCAAGCTTGGGAATTTGTATTTAAGCACAACCACAAAATGTTAATTCAATCAAGCTTGTTTCATTGAGGGAAAAAAAATTCAACTTTCAAAAGAGTTCGAATCTGAATTAGTATTTGCAAATGGGATGGTAGTCCAGCAGGAACCGCTCCTAATTCCCAAAGGACATGAAGGATGAGGTGTAATCCATCTTATCAGTCTCAACTTTCGATGCACAAA
Source organism: Agave tequilana (assembly GCA_038442645.1). Lineage (NCBI taxonomy): Eukaryota > Viridiplantae > Streptophyta > Magnoliopsida > Asparagales > Asparagaceae > Agave > Agave tequilana. Next base: position 19,184 of record JAVJIF010010998.1, on the reverse strand, counting down.
ATACTCCAATTTCTCCAATTTTGAATCTCAATTATTTGCAAGTGGGAAGGATCCATTTGCAAATAGTAATTTCACAAATAAAGAACATGAAGAATGAGCTGTAATCCATCTTATCTGTCTAAACTTTCAATTCACAAATAATTTGAATCTCAATTATTTGCAACAAGTAAAAAAAAACAAATTTAAAATTATTTTATAATAAATTTAATCAATTATGTTAAAACTCTCTAATTAAAAGTTATTATTACATGAGTCCAACTCTTTAATAATTTTCAATTGTGTTCATATCATATTTATTATATCATTAAAGTTAAAATTATTTCATTACATATTAACTACTCAATTAATGAATTGTTTAATTTTATCTTGAAAATATATACAAAATATTTAACATCTAACTAGTTTTTCATCTTAACTCTTTCCATCAAAATATTGATTGTTTTTCTTAAGAGGTGAATCGCACATGCCCAATAGTCTAATTATTTTGATATAACTCCCTAAGTCTCTAATAATTGCCCACAGCTTATTTTCATGTCTTTCTTTACATATGTTGGAATATAAATATAATACTCATTACAATTTCAAAGTTTTGGTGTATTGAGTTTCATAAGATATCAGAGCAAACTCAATCCCCATTAGGTACGCGTTTAAAAATTTGTGAAATTCAAAGGATTGGCTATTCTACTAACATTGTCTTAGAAGTAACATTGGTGGATTAGTTTAACTAAATCTTGGACCATTACAAAAGTTAATTAACCATTATTTAAAAGTGGAATGAGAATAGAGTATCATGTTTTCTCAAGAGATACCTAGGAAGATGAGGTGTACAACCACATAAAATAACACTCTTTAAAGATATGAGGGTACAACTGTTTAGTCAGTTCAGCGATTGTTTCAGTGTCAAAAAAATACAAAGAGTATTTTATTTAGAAATTTGTTTCGGTACTTTCTATTTTTTCTAAGATAAAATGAGTAGGATGGATATAGAAAAATATTTTTTAATTATATCTGCATAGCTAGAGAACCATTTGACTATGAAAAGCAAAATTCATGACCATCGAAGCCCAGTTAATCTAATTTCTCAAATAGATCAAACTCTATGTTCTATGTTGAGCTCAACTTTGATTTAGCAAGAACGCATATCTCAACATCTAAATATGCATAAGTGTGGCCATGATCAGTAACAACTGTCATTATAAGCTACGTTTAAGGTTGAATTTTCAAGTTTAACACGGCATATCAAAAGTTTGCCGTTTGGCAAAATTAAAAATACAATAAGATTTAGACTCGTACTGAATATGAGATAAAATTAAAGTAAGTAGTTAAATAAGTTTAGGCCCGAACTTTATAAGCCAATTTATGAATCATATCATCTCCAAGATCCCTCAACTGTTCACATGTTCTTCCAAAGTCCCACCACACCATTTATTCCATAATTATGTTGTTTAATCTCTAAAAAAATGTTTAGTGGTGGAGCAACTCCATTATCATGGTCAATTAGTGACACTTGAACAACATAATAAGGACAAATACACATGACAACAATCATTTTTTTACAGAAAAAGATGAAAATAAATAATAAAAAAAATAATAAAAAGTTGGAAGGCAACCTCTCATTTTCACATATATTTCATTAAATTATAGGTGACTCATGGAGTCAATGAAAAAAAGAAAAAAAAAAATCAAGAGCATCCACTAGTATTAATTTGTACAGTCAGGATGCTGTCAGTTCTTGGCCCCATAATTGGAAATCTTATATTTACCTCTAGTTTTGGGAATTTCCCCTTATTTGTCAGGACAAGTCGTGCAACTGTCTGGTCCCCATTGCTTTCTTATTTATTCCCCACTCAACTTTGAGGTCAAGGCCAAGGTCATCTTTTTCTTTTGGCATCTCATGAGAGTGCTTGCCTGATATTTATAGGCTGAGCTTCACTTGAACAAATCTACTTGTACAGTTTTGGTTCGCTTGTATTTGAGCTCCAATCAAACTTGGAAAAATTTGTATTTAAGCACAACTAGAAAATGAAAGCTTTCTTTTGATCAGTGAAGTTGCTTGGAAACTGAACTCTGATGCTGTTGCTGGAAAAATTATGAAGCATCAACTACTTGTACAGTTCAGGTGACTCATAGAGTCAATTGAGGGGGGAAAAAAATCAAGAGAACAAGGTATCTTTTTCTTATTTTAAAGTAAGTGAAATATAGCCAGCTCTCTTAATTAAAGATAAGCAAGTCCATTCTTATATCCCAGTGTCATCATGAGCACCATACAAACTAAAATATCCATAGCCAACAAAAGAGTACCTGTAGCTAAGCAACTGTGGACATAGTATGTGATTCCTATAATCATCATGGCCATCTCAGTTTCAGATTGTTGCAGCGGTGCAACGTTAGCACTTGACTAGACAGTTAAAAGTTAACAGTTGTTAGGTTAATACTCGATTGTACAAGCAGATGGCAAGAAGATCGATTCATGTTTCATTGACTCGTAATTTCAGAAATATATTGTCATTAACTTTATGGTTGGAGCTCTAATAGATGCAACAAAAAAAATTCGAATGAAATTAACCAACACTACATATTGTCTGTGGCGTAGCGAGAATTTCAAAGACGGAGGGCACACAATAACATTCAATAATATCAAAATTGTAGGATATATAACAATATTTTTTTAAAATTTTAAAACATGCAACAGATTAAATCATAAACTTTTTAATCAAATAACATACTTGTCCTAATCATGCAACTAAAATAAAGGAATTAATTTTGCTGGCCTGGGGTGATGTAGGCGTGCAGAAGCACTGCCTAAAAGAAAAACGGTTGGTTCGTCGTCTGGACCTTGAAATGACCTCCTCTCTTAGTAGTAAAAACTTTCTCGGTAGTTCACCAGCACCCAGCTTAGGACAATGAGTCAGCCCTCTACTCAGACAGAGATTCGTTGCCCGAAAGTAAAGAAGCTTCGAGAAATCACCAAAAACTTGAACCAGAATTGTCCACCAGATTTTTGGTAATAGAGAAATATAAAAGAGGGAGACAAAATAGTTGTAGTTGTTTTTACATGTAAATGAATGAAGTGTGAGAAGCAGTATTATAACCTCTCGGAGTCCAGCAGTTATAACTCGCTCTAAATCCACACAAGATCATGCAGTTTGCAATACACGCGAGCAGATCCAAGTTCAAGAGCCCCCTGAATCAAACTGAATTTGTGTCCACACGTCGTGGGCGCGCGCCACCTTAACCCGATTCCAGCTCGGTTCGATTCGGCGTGTGCGCTTGTATGGGGACCAATGACCCAATACTCATAACAATAGGCATGAGAGGAGTTAATATATATACTACTCCTCCCATCTCCTATCCAATGTGCGACTAAAACCAATGCCAAATGAGACGGAAACTCAAGTTTTCCCTCCACATTCAAAACACATCCGACAGTCCCCCAAAACTTAAGTATCAGGGAAGACAAAATAAATCAACAATAATAACAAATAAATCATCAAATTATAAAACACGAATGAAATCGGAAGAAATCATACTGTGAATTCAGAACAGATGGACTACGCTTGGAACATTCCTTAGTGAATTTATCGCCGTCTGAGAGACATAATGGACTACGTTTGAAACTAGCCTCTTACCAGATATTGATAGAATACACACATAATAAGTCTCCATCTATTGAACGAGCGGCTTAAGCGTTACAGGACATGCTCACCATAACTGACTCATGAGAGTTTCTAGGGTCAGCCATGTCCCCAACCGGGACCATTACGGTTCCTCTCACGTAGGTAAGTCTTCCAAGTGTATTATAGCTGGATGGTATACGCTCCACACTACATGTGTTGGGCTTTATTAAAAACCTTACCTAGCTGTATCATAAGAGCATCGTCATCATGAAGAAGGGGTAGTAGCTACAATACTACATATAAGATATAAACATATCTGGGTCGATACTCCACAAGAGTATCACCAGTCCAGCTTGTTCTTACCACATTGAACCTCTTTCATGAAATCAACTCCCAACAAGTAGGTTGCGTTCCCGCTGTCGGTAAACTCTACTATGAGTTTAACCCATCTCCCTCGATGACTCTAGGGTCACCCTCCTAAAAAGACCCTTAGTCAACGGGTCAGTAAGATTCTTCACACTTTACAAAGTTCAGAATCACAATTTTACCAATAGATGCTGAACAGACTTAAGTCTGATGTGAATATATATGTTCATCTTCTTATTAGCATTCTCTTACTTTAGAATCTCAATGGTGGATCTTAAATCAGTATGAACTGAGATTAGAAGCATGAGTCTAAGCACGATAGAGAATTCAAACAAAAGATCTTTTAACCATTCAGCTTTAGAGCAAGTTGCGTCCAAAGCAATGAGCTCGGACTCCATGGTGCTCCCGAAAATTACTGTTTGCTTGCAGGATTTTCACGACATAACAGCACCACCGAACATGAATACATATCCGGTAGTAGACTTAGCACTATTAGAATTAGTAATCTAGTTGGTATCACTATAACTTTCCATAACATCAGGATATCCAGTGTAAGTCAGACAATAATCAATTGTGCCTCAAAGATATCTGAACTCTCTCTAGTGCAGTCCAATGTTCTCTACTATGGTTACTGGTGCATCTACTTAATTTACCTACTGCATAAGAGATGTCAGGCCTAGTCCTCTTGGAAATGTAAAGAAATAAACCTATTAATTAAGAGTACTCCAGTTGAGATATAGGCTCATCCGTGTTCTTCTTCAAAGCAATTGAAAATTATAGGGTGTAGAAATAGGTTTAGAGTTATAAAAATCAAATTTATAAAATATTTTCTCAACGCAATGAGCTAAAGTCAAAGAAAGTCCATTAGAGGTTTTGGATATTTTCATTCTCAATATCATATCGGCATAACCTAAATCCTTCACATCAAAATTTTGGGAAAGATAATCCTTTACCCTTTCGATTGCATCAAGAGAAGTACCAAATATGAGAATGTCACCCACATAAAGACAAAGAATGATGTAATCATTATCAAGTTTCTTTGAATAGATGCACATGTTATGCTCATGGATAATGAATCCAAAATGTGCAATGACTTTATTGAACTTCTGATGCTATTGTTTTGGTGTTTGTTTAAGATCATACAAGGACTTCACCAGTTTGTACATTTGTTTTATTGTCTCTTAGTTATGAACCCTTCTGGCTGGTCCATATAGATCTCTTCCTTGAGATCGCCTTTCAGAAAAAACAGTTTTTACATCCATTTGATGTATGAATAAGTTATAAATTGAAGCAAGTACTAGAAGGCTTCTGATTGAAGAGATCCTGGCAACAAGAGAATAGGTGTCAAAAAAGTCAATACCCTTTTGTTGGGTGAAACCTTTGGCAACTAATCTGGCTTTATATTTGTCGACAGTGCCATTGAATCGAAGTTCTTCTTGAAGATCCATTTACAACCTACAGGTTTACATCTTGGAGGAAGGTCAATGAGAATCTAAATGTTATTCTCTATTATGGATTTGATCTCACTATCAATGGGTTCTTTTTAGAAAAGATATTCAGAAGAGTCCATTACTTCCTCAAATGAGTTAGGATCACCTTCCACAAAATAAGTAAAGAAATCTTCACCAAAATATGTAAGAGTCCTAGTTCTTTTGCTCCTTCTAGGTTCAAAATCAGTGGTAGGAGTGAAGATCACGCATGGAGTGCGAAGCCCAATATTTATCCGGTTCTTTTCTCTAAACCCTAATCTCTTTTCTATTTCTTTTTTTAATTTTCTATTTCTTCAATTCTGAAGATGATTGCGATCCTCTAGTATTATATCAGTTTGGTATCAGACCTTCCGGTTCCAATCTCTTTCAATATTTTTTCTCTATTTTCACCTCCACCGCCCTGGATCAGCCATGACGCATCAGTGTTGCTGCCACAGTCGCCATTTGGCCCGATTGAAATGCTTCGCGAGAGGAGCCCTCACCCAAGGATCGAGTTTCTTCCACCCCGAGGGAATTGATGAGGACATCACCAGTTCTTAGATGACTTTATGCCTTAGTTTATTTTCTTTGAGTTTAATTATTTTTTATTGAAATTTAGTCTCACATCAGTTGTGATGAGGAAGCTCACTTTGTAAGAGCCTATATAAAGAGGCTCAACTCAATGAATAAGATAGAAAATGAATAAATAAAAACATTTCAGTTAAATTCTCTTGAGGGTGCTCTTGAGTATTGGGGTGTGAAGCTCATAGTGTAAGGGGTGTGAAGCAAGAAGTGTGAAGCCCAACATTTATCCGATTTTTTCTCTAAACCCTAATCTCTTTTCTATTTCTTCTTTCAAAACCCTATTTATTCAATTTTTAGTTTGAAGGTGATTGCAATCCCCCGTATTACATCAGATGTTCTCAAAATAGATGACATTCCTAACTTCAATGATAGTGTTGTTGGATATTTCACTGATCTCAGAGTTAACCACTAGAAATCAGTTAACATTGCTATCCAGTGTATATCCGATAAAGATAACATCATCAGGCTTGAGGCTGATTTTTTTTTCTTCAGTTCCAACATTAAAACCTTAGCGAGGTAACCCGACTTTGAAGGATTGGATGTTAGGAGTTTTCCCTTTCCAACTCATGGGTGTAATATCGAAGTCTCTTTGGAGAATCCTATTGAGGATAAAACATGCAGAAAGGAGAGCTTCACCCTAAAGGTTCTCGGGTACACCTGAGCTGAGTAACAAACAGTTCACCATGTTCATCAGTGTTCTGTTCTTCCTTTCAACTACACCGTTAGGGAGCATGAATAAGGTCGTGCTCTTGGTAGAATTTTGTCATGTCATTTGAGGCATACTCCCCCCACGATCAGATCTTAGAATTTTGATTTTCTCTTCAAGTTGGTTCTCAGCTTCGACTGTTTACACCTTAAACTAATCGAGAACTTCATTCTTGAATTTGAGAAGATAATGTAACAGAATTTGGAGTAGTCATCAATGAATGTCAAAAAATATCTTCTACCGCCTCGGGTGAGAACTCTGTTCGAGTTACACACATCACTATGAATAAGTTCGAGGAATTCAGATGTCCTTGTGATAGAAGGAAAAGATTTTCGGGTATTCTTACCATGAACACAGATTTCACATCCAGAAGATGTGTCAAAAGAAGATTTAGGAATGAGATTCAAATTAATCATTTTCTTGATGGAATTGAAGTTGACATGTCTCAATCTTCCATGTTAGATCACAAGACTCATTGTTCAAAGCAAAGGAATAAAAATTTCATTATCAGAAGAATTTATTACATTAAGCCAGAAAAGGCCATCACAAACAAAGCCATTTCCAATGAAAGTATTAGACTTGAAGATTACAAACTTATTAGACTCTTTCACAATCCTATAACCGGTTCTAAAATGTAAAGACTTGCTGATCAGATTCCTCCGAAGTGTGGATACATGCAGGATGCCTTGAAGGGTTAGAGTTTTCTTGGAGGTCATCTTTACTTCGATGCGTCTAGTTCCTCTTATCTCTCTGGTGGAGTCATCTGTCAGACTCACGCTTCCTTCACATTGTTCCTGATAAGATTTGAATCAGGAACGATCAGTACAAACATGAATATTAGCTCCTAAGTCTAACCACCAGTTCGAGGAGAAGGTGATTGAGTTGACAATAGGAAGAGAATAATCTAACCTAAAAGAGTTGGAGTTCAGTTCCATCATGTTGACCTTGTGCCCGCCATTTTCTCTATTTCCTCTTGGTTGAGCTTTGACTGGTTCCTTCTTCCGGTTGAAACATTGAGGCGCTAAGTGATTAGTTCTCTCGCAGATGTAGCAAAATCTTTCATCGGTCTTCTGGCCAGAGATTTTGAGTTTGAATGAGGAAGATTGAAAATATTTGAAAGAAGAAGAGCTTGCATGAGGAGAAGAATGAAAGTGATTGAGTTTATTGAACTTTTTGTCTTTGGGATTCATAAATTACGCTTAGACTTATCTTCCACCAAGTTGACTTTGGCTTTTAGTTCAGACTTTGATTTGAAAATTTGCTTATGCTGATCTTCTATGCGAATCATTTTCAGGGCTTGAATGAGGTTAGGTCACCTTACTTGTGACGGAGGTCTCCAGCAAAGGCTAATTAGGAAGGAGAGAGTTTATCAATGAGACAAGACACCTTGCAATCGTCGGAGAATTGATTTTCTTTCGATTGAAGGTTCGGATATAATCTTAAAATTCATGAAATTGATCATTGATTGGTTTATCAGTCATCATGAATTTATTGGAGGTGGTGAATCTTTCGATTCTAGCATCGTCGAGGCCATATTCATCTTCAAGAGCTGTCCATAATTTTTTAGCACTCTTATATTCATAATAAATATCATATAAACTATGAAAAAGTGCACTACGAATTCTATGAAGACAATGATAGTCAATTTCTCAGGTTTCAAAAAGATGTAGGATAAAGGAGTTTTAGGAGGAGTTTCAATAGGAGAAGATCCAACAGATGATGATTTAGAAGAAAGTGCAAGAGTGGTGTCATCTATGACTGATAAGAGATCTACAGTGGTCAACTAATACTTCATCTGATTTGCCCACCTCTTAAAGTATGTGCCAGAAAATTCTCCAGTTTAACACCCTTGAAATGTTTAGGGTTGGCCATAGTGACAGGATGGTGCTACCTGGATTCTGTAATTCAAAATTATTTGATATTGTCAAAATATAGTTTATATTGATAGTCAAATTAGGGTTTGCAGAATAAAATAGTGTATAGTCCTTCTTTAATTATGTTCCAAATAATCTAAGCAAGATATAACAAGATATCGATTTGCCATTTTAATTTTTCTAATTCAAAATAATTTTAAAACATTATTCCAATTTTTAAAACTAATTTACTTCTAAATTTCTAATCAACAAGTCCAATTAAATTTTAAAAATAAACTAGCAAAAAATAATATAAGAAGTGACTTGCAAAATTTAAGACAAATAATTTTAAGAACAATAGCAAGAATTAGACAATTTAATTAGACAAATTTATTGCAATAAGCAGTTAATTAACTAATGAATATATATAAAAAACTTGTAATACGAGTTTATAAATAAGACAAGATTAAAATAATTTAAATTATCTTGCTAAAGATTTTCTTCTCATAACAAAATAAATAAGATGCTGTAATAAAAACAATTGAATAGAAATTCGTAATGAAAAGGATAAGATTATTAAGATTTTTTAGGATCTTATATTGAAAGTTTTGCCTTGTCAGAATTTGAACAAAAAGATTTTACTATGCAAGAACTTGTAGGAGATAAATATTAATTAGATTTGAAAGAATCTTGCAACAAGATAAGAGTTTACAATAATATGATAAGATAAAGTCTGAATAGTTTAGAAATATCTTATAAATAATTTTGTAATAAAATATTTAATGAAACCTATAAATGAAAATTTGAAAACAAAATACTTTTATAAAACTTGCAGTAGAGTTTAGATCTTGAAAGGTTAGTTTTGTGACAAATAGATTTCAATAAATTTGCTTTGAAAATTTAGCAAGAATTAAATGATTTCTATTGTAAGAACAAATTTAACAGCATGGAACATGTAAATTGCATGAACAAGTAATAAAAATTTAATTAAATTGCATGAAATAATTTCTAAATTCAATTGCATGAAAATTATCAAATAATGTCTTTCTTGAAGATTGTAGGATATATAACAGTATTTTTTAAATTTTAAAACATGCAACAGATTAAATCATAAATATTTTAATCAAATAACGTACTTGTCCTAATCATGCAACTAAAATAAAAGAATTAAAAGAAAATTAATTTTGCTGGCCTAGGGTGATGCAGTCATGCAGAAGCACTGCATTAGAAGAAAGACGGTCGGTCTCTCGTCTGGACTTTGAAACGACCTCTTCTCCTAAAGGTAAAAACTCTCTCAGTAGTTCACTAGTACCCAGCTCAGGATGATGACCTTGGTCTCTGCTCAGATAGAGATTTGTTGGCCGAAAGTAAGAAAAAAGACTTCAAGAAATCACCAAAACTCGAACAAGAATTGTTCATCAGAATTTTTGTAATAGAGAAATATAGAGGGAAGCAGAATAGTTGTAACTGTAGCTGTTTTTGCATGTAACTGAATGAACTACGAGAAACAGTATTTATAACCTCTTGGAGTCCAGTAGTCATAACAGCCCCAGTTCTAAATTCGCACACGATCATGCAGTTTGCGATACACGCAAGCAGATCCGAAGAACGGGGTCAAATTGAACAGAAAATCTCAAAAATATCAAAACAAAATTTTAAATAAATTTAAATAGATAAAATAAAAAAAGTTTCAGTTTCAAGAGCCCCCTGAATCGAACTGCATTCATATTCGCAGGTCGTGGGCGCGCCTATCTGAACCCGAACCAGGCCCGATTCAATTCAGCATGTGTGCGAGCGTATGGGGGAGGTGGCCCATGGCCCAATACTTATAACAATAGGCATAGGAGGAGTTAGTATATATATACTACTCAATCTCTCATCTCCTATCAAACGTGAGACTAAAACCAAAGCCAATGAGTGAGAAACTCAAGTTTTCCCTCCACATTCAAAACACATCCAACAAAAATTGTATAAAAGTTGATGTTACAAAATGAAACTACACGTCCAACTTCAAAGGTATAGCTTTCAAGTCGAATCCTCTTACATATTAAAGAAACAAAATCAATCATCCAAAAAGCCAATGTCGAATAAGATAACAAAATCAATAACAATTATAAATTGCATAGATGCTTTGATATATTTTAAAATCGTTCCATGATTTCTTTGAGGGTTAAAATTCTGACTCTTAGTCCTCTAATATATAAAAATAAGACATTATAATCAATTTTGCTCTTAATTGGAGGCGATCGTCTTATTAACGATAACATTATTTTATCTTATCTCATGAAAATTTAAAAAAATAAAAGAAACTTCTTTTAAAAAAGTAAATATTTGAGGAGGTGGGGGCAGACCTGCTCGGAGTGTACTCCAAGAACTGTGCCCTCCTTCCAACCGCTTCAAGCTTTAAAGAGATGTGGAATAATCGTCAAAACTTTACTATTTATTTGATTGCAATGAGTATTAACCTAAAGGTTCAATCATTCGTATTTTAATGATTCTCAACTCATGTAGTTTAGAAACTGATGATCTTGAAGTTATTTTAACAGTATACAAGTTGTTGATTAAAATAAAAGATTATTCAAAATCAAACAGTGAAGCTCAACTGATACACATTGAACAATCTCTCGTTGAAGATTGAAGCTCAAGAAGTCGGATTCAAATCAAGCATCTATATGAAGACTTCGTGTTTCAAGAAATAGCGTTTGTGTTTTGTAAGTTTAGAATATATGTTAAAATTTTAGATTGTAACTTGATAACACACATGACTTTGTTTGATGGTTTAAAGAGTTTTTCAAAAGAGATGTACAAATAGAAATGAGTTTTCAAAATAAGTTTTAAAACATTTTGATTTTGATGAAAAATCAATTTTAATATAGATTAAATCTCAAAATGAGTTTTACCGTTTGAAATATGTAGTGGAGTCTATCTATACATATTAGGGCTAAAAAGTATTTGAAGAAACTTATTTTGTTGGATTTATGAATTGAAATTGATTTTATTCAAGTTTTGAAAAAAAATCAGAAAATGCTAAACCATTTTCGACAGCCCAATCAATCACAGTCGAAAATGGATGCTCAACGTGCACATTATCTTATTTTTAGCTTAAGAACTTTTGACAGCTTATATGCACGCTTTCGACAGCATTTTTCAATGAGCCCAAATGTTTTCAGATTGACTCGCTTACGACAGTTTTCCTTTTGTTTTTCTCTAACTGTCGAAAACAGCTTTCGACAGCATTTTTCAGTGAGTTCAGAAGTTTATAGAATAGTTTCATTTTTGACAGTTTTCTATGTTTCACAAACTTTCAAAAACTATTTTCAACAGCTTAAAAATTATTTTCCACGGCATTTTACAGAAAGTCAGATTGTTGCAGAACAACCTCATTTTTGACCTTTTTTCCTTTGTTTTTCTTAAATTTTCGAAATCATTTTTGACCACCCAATTTCCATTTTCGAAAGCCCTTATACAACTTTCGAAAATGACCATTAGAATTTTTGAAAATATAGTCGTTTGTGACTTTTACCTGTAAAAATATAGTCATTACTTTATAGTTGGAGCTCTAATAGATGCATCAACGAAAAAATCGAATGAACCAACACTTCATATGGTTAGTGGCGTAGCTAGGATTTCAAAGACCGGGGACACAAAATAACATTTAATAATATCAAATTTGTATAAAGCGGTTGTTACAAAATGAAACTACACCTCCAGCTTCAAAGATAAAGATTTCAAGCCAATCCTCATCCGTATTAAAGAAAGAAAACCAACCACCAAAAAAGTCAATTTCGGATAATATAACAAGATCAATAATAATTACAAACTACCTCGACGCTTTGACATATTTTGAATTGTTCCATGATTTCTTTGAGGGTTAAAATTCTCACTCCTAAACTTCTAATATATAAAAATAAGACAATATAATCAAATTTGCTCTAAATTGGAGGACATTGTCTTATTAACGCCAACATTATTTTATCCTACCTCATGAAAATTTAAATAAATAAAAGGAAAAAGAAAAAAAGCAAAGATTTGAGGTGGTGATTGGGCTGACCTGCTCGAAGACTCCAAGAGTCGCGCCCTCTTTTCAACCACGTCAAGCCTTCAACAACTGTGAAACAATCACCCAAAACTTCATTATTTATGCGATGAGGTGAAATAAAACGATAGAAATTTTGAAAACCCTAACCCTAGGAAGAAGAAGAGAAAATGACCTAAGATCTAACATTGGAGGAATCATCCATCAATCTACAAATTCAAGCTATCCTCAGAACATGGGGATGATTTCTCAGAGACACAGATCACACAGGAGGGGAGAGAGATCACCCAGATCCAGCTAACCAACTGAACCCAACAACAACTCCAAAAGAAAACTCAAGTTAGGTTCTGCTTTTTGTGGCAAAATCAGAGCAAGATGCTTCGTGGTGAAAAGAGTTTGTTGTAAAGGAGTCCCAAAGAATTTTAAGTATTTTTTGGAGATTTTTGGGACATCATTGAAACCCTTCATCGCGAGTTGAAACTTGGATTTTTTTTGGGGAAAAAAAAAAAAGAATTAGTAATGGAATCAACATTCAAAAAAAAATGAAATTATGATACACACACATAAAGAAACATCTCATGATTTGAGATTTAACATACCAGGGCTGACTTAGAGTTGATCTGAATGGATTCAAGTTCCTTGTCTCTGTGCAGGTAGAGAAACTGGGCTTGTTGGTTTTATCTTTGTGAAATGAAAGCTTTCTTTTGGTTGGCAAAATTGATTGGAAACTTAACTCTGATACCGTCGGTGGAAAGATTATTGGGGCATCGACCACTAATTTGTACGGTATAGGTGACTCATGAGTCATGAATTCAATGAAAGAGGGCAAAAAAAAATGAAGAGCCTCAATTAAGGGTGAGCAGAGTTCGATTATAACAAAATAACTGATCAGAAACCGAACCCGAACCCGAACCCGAATCGAACCGTTCCAGTTCGGTTCGATTTCGGTTTTGTTTTCAAAAACCGAACTCGACCGAACCGAACCGAATCTCTTACCTTATATATCACCCCACCTAAATTCAATTTAGTGAATCATATAGTTCATAATAAAAACTGAGTGAAAACTTATCTCATTACTTCTACCAATACCATCTTTTTTATGTTGAATGTGTCAAAGTTATGTTAAGCATACCATCACAATTAAGAATAATATTTTATATTAATATAGTTCTTTTTTTTTCATTCTTACCATTAAAACTTAGTAATAATTATGTGAGTTTTGATATGAGAGCCCAAATATAGCGTAAAAGTTTTAAAATATGAAATTTTTAATTCACATTAAGGTTAAGGTTAAGGTTAAGGTTAGGGCCTTTTTCTTTTTTCTAATTTAGGTATTGAATATTTGAGATTAGAATATTAAAGGATGATAATATAATGGTGATTAAAAAAATGTAAGAAATGATAGAAAAATATTGGCCTAACCGAAAAAAACCGAAAAACCGAACCGAACTGAGTCGGTTCGGTGCGATTCGGTCGCTAAGTCTAATCGGTTCGGTTCAGTTTTGCAAAAATTAATAAAAATCGAACCGAACCGACCGATGCTCACCCCTAGCCTCAACTACTCCATTAATTAATACGTGAAAATGCTATCTGCAAGGACAAATGTATGCCTCAAATAGAATGGTTTATGGAGAGATTGAGCTGAGGCCCCACTGGGCAGTGAACAAAATTAAGTCAGTTATAATATTATTTATGTTAAATTATAAGCTTTGAAGTTCTAGCCTACATGCTTATTGCTAAGTATGTAACGTCAAGAATCATTGTCCACTTACCAACCAATATTATAATGAAAAAAAAAGGAAAAATGATGTATTTTAGACTTACATTTGGATGTGCCCTGTTGTGAAGAGATCTATATATCTAAATTAATTATTATATGATTTCATACTTACATAGTTTCATTGTTATTCTTTAATAAAGTCGATATGTGTTGAAGGCCAAAGACAAATCTATCGTCTGCATAAAACAAAATGTACATAAAAAATTCGATTAAGAGTTTACGTGAGCTTCTAAAATTGGAGTCAGCATCGTCTTCTCCACAAATAGAAGAATTGGATTTTTGTATCTCATCACAGTGAAGGGTTCAACCTTGCCTCTCTAATACATCCTAAATTTGAAGCTAATTTTGGTCATTGCTAGGTTTCACATTGGATCATTATGTTGCTAGTTATTCTCTATATTGATTGAAGTTGGCTCCATAGAAATCAAACTAATTATTAGTTGATTGAGTCAAGTCAAACTTCTCTTTGGATCACTGCGAACTTCAGAATTTTAAGTCATAAACGGCGGCTGGAATTAACAACCGTGTTTTTTAATTAAGGACGTGTTTGACCGTCGGAAAGAGAGAGGAGGAAAAGTGTGTGAGCCCTTATGTGTCAGATTTCGGGTGTTTTCAGAGCTTTTGGCCCTCAATTCTGACACGTCACTATGCAGCTATGAGGTGGAGGACTTTCACCCTCAGCTTTCACACAAGCAAAACACAAAAAAATGAGGAAAAAGGTGTGCAGCTCATAATGTAAGAGCAAAAAAAAAAAAACAGTTTTTCACCTACTTTCAGGACAAACAAGCAGACTCTAAATATCAAAGGTCAAATAAGTTGCCAACTATTGCAGCATACAACCCAATGGAAACATTGAACCTTCTCCAATATTATTGAGATATTTCAAAAAATAAGATTCTTCACACTTTTATCAATAAGTAAAATAACAACCTCTTGGCAACTAACAAAAGATATAATTTGAGGTTAGGTGCCTAAGTGAAGCTTTTTTTTGTCAAAAGAGTTAGTGTCCTACTTCTAAAAGTTTTGGCATTAATGTATAGATGTGAGATTGATTCTAGGATTAATAAACATTTCCACCTAATGGATAGGGTTTAGGGTCTAATTATGGAGTCCTCGTACCAAGATTAATTAAGCTTAATCAGACATTACTACAAAATAAAAGTATCAAGATAAATTGTGGGCAATAATTGATGGAATATGTTTTTTATTTTTTGAATGTGACAATAATACTCATAAAAAAATAAAACCAGGATATATTCTTTCAAAAATCCATGGGGAAATATAGTTTTTATTTTGGTGGGTTTTAATTTTGTATTACCTGTTGTATGCAAATAGCTTTTTGAAAATCCCCATGAAAAGTTTAATACTAATTAAGCTCACTTCCTTGTCAAAGCTAGATAGTTAACGAGCAATTATTAGAAGGCTTGCTGGCAATTAAAGAGAGGAGAAGAGAAAGCACAAGTTAAAGAGAGAAAAAGAAGTCTTCAGCAATCGAATAAGATGTCTCTTAATTTATTGTTCACTTGTTTCACATTATTGTTACTAGTATTTTTAGCACGTCTAATAATGTCTAAGTTACCTCTTGCGTTAAAGAGTAAAGATTCATCTGATGTATGTATGAAGTACTTGGCGCACCATCCCAGAAGATCAATGCTCTATCGAGATCCAACTTTCAATGCATGAGGTTGATACCACTTGAAGGATTCGGGGCACCATCCCAAAAGACTAGTCTATCAGGTGAAGTTGCCTAAATCCTTATATACTTAAGACCATCCCCACGTCTAGCCGATGTGGGACTATTTGTTCGACCCAAATCCCAACAATCCCCCCTGGAACAAAGAGTCTCCCCTGCAAGCTCAACTATCTTCACACTGGAAAATCAAATGCTCCATCGAGATCCAACTCTTCACTGCGTGAGGCTACGGCACGCCTTATGTGAAGCACTGCAGTCGACCCAATCCCAGCAATGTAAACTAATTCTTTAAATTGAGAGAGGAAAAAAGGCTCTCATGAAAGAAAAACCAATAACCTCCGTTGCTTGTGTTACGCTTATTTGTTATTTTTGTATTGAATTGCTTGAACAAAAAAAACAACACGAAATAAAGCCGTGGCCACCGATCACAATTTTTGTCCCTTTTCTCTTTTGCTCTGTTTGTTTGCTCGGAAGAGCCCAAGTATCAGAAATCTTTTCTATAATTTTAAAGTACTTCAGGAGTTTTGGTGATCATTTTAGGTGTTTATTTGCGCATAAGTTTTTAAGAGTCTGAAGTATTATTAGAATTTCATTTCTTTAAATATGAAAAATATCATCCTTAAGTAATATCTTCTTATATTTTCAGTATTGTTTTCTAATTAAATGATTTGATTTTTTAAAAAAAATAAAAAACTCTAGATAAAAGATTTG
Organism: Agave tequilana; assembly: GCA_038442645.1. Lineage (NCBI taxonomy): Eukaryota > Viridiplantae > Streptophyta > Magnoliopsida > Asparagales > Asparagaceae > Agave > Agave tequilana. Next base: position 2,368 of record JAVJIF010010998.1, on the reverse strand, counting down.
ACATGATCTACATCCACTTTTTATGCGTTTTCCGATTCATTTTTGATCCAAAAACAATTCCCGAAGTAGCTTACGTGGCATGAATGTGTCACGTAGAATTCATGAAGAGTTCCCCGAAATCCCTTCGACGTCTTCCATATTCCTCTTCAGTGTGAAACAAACAACCTAAGCGCTTGAAGATAGTCACTTTGGAGACTTCTAGATTTCTTTCAAATAAACAAACAACCCCTTAACCCCGCAGCAACAAACGTAGAGATAGATAATGGGAATGTTTGCAAGCAATATTTGCAGGCCCAAATTCTTTATAATAATAGATGACAAGGTCTTTGTAAACAGAGTGGAACTTTTACAAAATACTACTTCTAAAAACATTTATTGTTCATTATATATTAAATATAAATATTCATTTTTCATGATCACTTGTACATTCAAAACCAAATTTTAACATAAACACCTTTAGTTTTGTGTTAAATAGATCTATTAAAATTCTAATAACTTTAAAAAAATTCTAATAACACTTGCAATTAATATATACAAATTAAAATATATAAAATAAAATACTTAGTATTCTTAATGGGGGATTTCGCTACAGCTCCTATGTCTAAATCGTAATTAGGAAAAAAAACTCTACTTCATAATTTTATTCGCTTCAGCCACATTTTTTTTAAACCAACCACGTGCGCTAACATGTCAAGCGCAAAAGCGCTCCTCAGTAGAGAAAGAAGAAAATGCTTTGCAGTAATTGCTTTGAAAAAGCGGACCGTTTTCGACTATGCAGTCTACTAGTATATAGAGAACTGCGATATTATCGCACTCCTAACAAAAAAAAAAACCATTTGATAACTGCGATCATGATCGCATTCCTCAAAAAAAATGTAATATTTCTGAGAACTGCGACTACGATCGTAATCTCTTTATTTATATATTTTTCTGAGTTTTTATATGACTGCGATCATGATCGCATTCCTCTTATTAAAATTGTGATTATAATTAACCTCAAAATATTCCCAATTTGAGCTTTGCATTACCTTCCCACAATGGGATCCAAGAGGCACGTGCATGCCACGGGGGGGGGGGGGGGTGGGGGGTGGTGGGGGGGGGGGGGGGGGACGGACATTCATTACAAAGTTTAGACAAAGTTAAAATTTTGTATAGAACAAGTAAAATTAGGTTGAAAGAACAAATCATTGGGATTCCCAAAATGCGCCTCAAATTTTCTGAGTTTGGATAAGGGTGGCAGGAGAGGAGTTTTCAGTGATTGGTGTAAATTTTTAGTGGGAATATTTTGGGAAATTAAAATGGTAGCTTTTAAGACAAAGAGATTTAACAATAATTGCTTGGTGATAATTTATTGATTAATGAAAGACATATATTGGGTATAATCTTGTCCAAATTAATGTTGGTGACTGATTTTAGTGATTAGATTTTTAATGTTGATTCCTCACCAACTAATTAATTTAATGCAAGACACATTTTCTACTAATTTACAAGAGGTTGTGGATTCAAATCTAACCATCTGAAAACAAGTCGAATTTATAGTAAAAAGAGAAAAATGTGATTAGTTATGGCTCACTGTGATTCTCATGCGCAGTTTACATTTAAAATCTAGTAAATAAACAAAATAAATGACAAAAGAGATTGATCCCCACGTGTGAATAGGTTGTAGTCCATGAGAATTGGAAGAAAATTTGCATATGTATCACATAAGAAATGTGTTGCTAGATCAAGATACAATACAAAAACCAAATACTGTATCTTCATTACTGCATGTCGAACAAAATAGATAATGTACGGTTACAAATCACGCAAAGTATTTAGTTTCATCACAAGAGTCCCCAAAATACATCTTAATACAACCTATCAATCAATAATTTATTTAATACACCTGGACCCAGAACCTCGACTACTGAGACCGCAGGCTCAGACAACTACAGACGAGTCGGAAGAAAACTCGAACGCCGTGGCTTGGAACGTGAGCAGCACTTCAGATTGAATGAGAAATGGATACAACATCCAAAATTCTACGTCTCCTCATGACCTAGAATTCAGATTGGAAGTGTATAAGATATGAGGCGCACGAGTATATGAATGCTGTAATAGTGGCTCTCTTTGGTATGACAGTGTGTTATAGAGATTATGCATTTCATTTTCATGAAAAAAAGAAAAAATGTGAAGTTTTGAAAGGTCTAGGTAGAAATTAAAAGATTATAACCAGAAGTAATCTGAGTGAGCATATACAGTGGATCAAAAGCGTTTGCAAAATTCTAAAAGTAAGGAATGTGGAGAGAAAAATGTTATATGATTTATCTCTAGAAAGGCAATGAAACTTTTCATAAAAAGCCAGAAACATATGAAAGAGTCGAGACTT
>JAVJIF010010997.1:0-83064 GCA_038442645.1 Agave tequilana | reverse complement strand
AAAAAACTAGAGAAAACTAGCACTCCTCTCTTTATTTGCCAAACAGGTCCTGAAAGCTCACATATAGTGGATTTTACTGCTAATTGAGGATGATACTTGTTGAAAGAGTTCACTGTTGTACCCTATCTCAAGATCCAGGGAGATCACTCTGCGAGCACTTTTTTTTTGAAATTCATCAGGATATTCAGGGCCCACAATGAGTGTGACTCCCGACTAATCCCGCAGGTCTCGTAGCCCCTGCCCTGCGAGTTTCCCACCATGGAACAAGATAAATTGCGAGACGAAGCCCCGTGAGATATTTCCACCAAGGCCTGAACCCAAATCACTTGAGAGCAAACTTGATGACTTGCCACTAAGACACCTTGACGTGATGCTAAGAAAAGTCATATTTCCCATTTTCTCTTCTTGAAAAAGTATTCTTGTTGTTAGAGTTCGGTGGTGAGAGTGTGGTGGTGGATTTTACTGCTAATTGTGTGTCTCGATGCTTGTTGCTAGAGTTCAATGATGTGCACTGTCTCGAAAATCCTGGGAGATCACTTTGCGAGCATATGTAAGGCTTCGAAAGTCTTATTTCTCATCTTCTCATCAACAGAAATAGTGTTCTTGGGCGCTAAGGCATTCTATAAGATTAGATTAGATATAATATTAGAAATTTTTGGACACCACTATAATATCATTAGAAATGTTTAGAAATTTCTTGAGGGTGACAATTTGTGTCAATTCATAAAAAAAAACTAGCATTTAATTCTATACAAAATACAAATACACTACTCTGGTTGTGTTAATGTAAAACTAGACCCCCTCTGCTGGCCAACTATCCCTCAGTTCTAGACAAAACCTTATTTCTTATATTCACTAGCATACCTTACTTTGTTATATTAACTATAAAAATAATTAATAGAAAAACAAACAGTTACATATATACTAGCACAAATTGATTTCTCCAAAATCCTACTTGTGGTGTTGCTTTAATTTAATCATCGAAATGTGTGACTAAACAAGATTTTTGTTCCCCTACTTATTTGTACAAAATAAGAACAAAGAAAAACAGGATGTCTTTGTAATGATCTTGCATATATCTATTTGTTGTCCAAATGAATGGATCGGGTCTTGCTTGTACTCAGTTTTTAAATTTCAGCCTTATGCTGGTACATGCTAACATCTTCACAATGTAGATAAACATGGAGGAAAAAAAAATGCAAGATAAGAGACACCTCTTTATAGAAGTGGAGAGACATCATTAAGAAAATATTTAGTACATGTAAATTGTGGCATAGTTAAATCTTTGCATGACCACTAAATGATGGTAACATTAGGAGAAATAATAAACTGAATTCTATATAACATAAAACTATATATAATGTTAAAAACTCCAAGCCGACCTATATGTTGTATCAAATTAATTCAATACACACGTCGAAACAACTTTCTTGTTGTGATATTTAAAAATAGACCGTTTAGCTTTGATGAGAAGCAACCATCCCTTAATTCTAGATAAAACTTACATCTTCTATTATGTTATAAAAAATTTATCTAGAAACAAATTATTGGGTCTATACATCACACAAAGGATGATTTCCTCCAGCATCCAGCAAGTTTTTTCCCCTACACTAATCAAAACACATTATTTGCAGAAAATATCACAGAAAATACATCACCACAAAAGACCAATCAGGAAACAAAAACCAAATTGAAGAAAATTAATTAGTGTTCAACTTCATAAATAAGCAACTTTGAAGCACCAGAAACATGAATTGGCATCCGTCCTTCATGAAACTGAAACGAACCAGTGACCACTCTAATATCGTGACGCCGGCAGATAACGGGAGAAGATCAAGTAACTCCAACAAGAAGTGTCCATATAATAAAAAAAGTTAAAAGAAATGCCAGTACTTTGATTTGATTTAGGGGAAAGTCCCTCATATACATATGATGCGATAAGTAGATATTAACCTTAATACATATTGAGACGGATAACACATGGCCAGACACGACCAACATCTTTCTCGGTTGTAGTAGTCCGGACTTGAACCTGAGACTTCTCACGTATCTTATTACGGCCGGCATAGCAACTAACTATAATTCCATAGCTTTCTCCAATATAAAGGCCTGAATGGTCAGCAGCGAGGTAAGGGACATGACAAGTGCTGGCCACTCTCTTTGCATTGGGGGAGGTGACGTAGCCCCTGAGGATGGGGTTCCTCATGTGCTGGCAGATGCAGGGGGTCTGCTGCTTCAGGTCGGCACAACAGGTGGGGGACGGCGGGGCCGCGACGACATGATGGCGCTCGCGCAGGAGCTCAGCTGCAGGTGGTTGCAGGTGACGGACTCAGCGACAGGTGCCTGCTCAGGAGGAGGAGGAGAGCAGAGAAGAGTGCGAAGAGGAGGAGGAGGGGTGTGTGAGGACTTCATAGTTTTTCAGAAATGGAGAGTGGAGTGAGGCTTTGTGAGTGGAGAAGAGGGAGGTAGGGCTCTATTTATAGGGGGGAAAACTCCCCCGCTTCTTGTGGGATCTAACGTGAGTGGATCCAAGGTCTGGTCATTTTTAGTGGACGTCCTTGCATTGAATGATGATAAAGAGTATTTTTAGTAAACATCTGGATTCCAAGATAATGCTGACGTCTAATCTTAATTACATGCACTGTGCACGAAATCTTTTCAGAGATAAAACCTCACATTTTTACTCTCCTCTTTGAGTTTGTTCCAAGATTTTTTTTCCAAAAAAAAAATTCACATAACAACCTCGTCATCCTTTTCGCGTTTTACAGTAAACAACGGTTCCCCCACTGGTATTGCTCTTTGCCATGACATGTATTAATTAGTTCCCTTAATCAACAGCATAATAAAAGTAAATTACGTATTAATAATGATATTAATCTAAATTAAGAGCACTGTGACTCTATAAATTCCTTAGATTATGCCAAAAAAAACAGTAGAACTGTGGGTTAATTAAAATATTAGACTTGAATTTATTCTACGTGAGGGTTTGTGGGAGGACATTAATGGCCAAGTGATGAATGCCTCCTCACCCCCTGCATTTAGGGTTTGGGACCAGGCGTCGATGATTTCAGTTCGGTTGACACCCATAAATGTGGTACGAGGGGGTCTCACTGTCATTGTTGTCATATTCGAACAGAAGAATTCTCGAGTATTTCTTGATCTCACGTATGTACGCATCAGTAGAGCGGTGACTCTTTATTTTGAAAAATCATTTCTTCAGATGAAAAAAACCGGATCTCACTTATCAGAACTCATTAGAAATTCTGAGAATTTATTGGCCTGTCTGATCTCTTAGTGCTTATTTTCCCAAAGCTGACGTAACATTTCACATCTAAAATTAAAAAAACAGGGTAACAAAAGATGAACAAACACAAACTATATTAATACAATTACATTTACAATATAAAAATATACATTTCTTACACATAAACTGCACGTGCTCAGAAATCTAAGTGAAATATAAAGCCTCGTCAATTCCATGCAACTAAGCAGTCTGTAAGTATCTTGTTGATTTCCCAAATTTCTGGGACTGTTCATTAGTATTGTTTACTGAAACACGGTAGAGCCAATGTTTTCAGCTTCCCCCATAGGAAAATATCTTCAAGGGCTCAGCAACTTTAATGATAAAAAAATTACAGGAAACAAGTGGTACAGTTACTGTACAACATATATCGATCATCACAGAGATTAAAACAAGATTTCAGATATGAAGCTCCATAGAGACATCTGAAGCTCAATTTTTGTACATGTTGAATGGAAGGAAACTGATCTTGAGTATTGGTATCATGGAGAAACATGGAAACCTCAAAATGCACCTTATTTGCTTCTTTGATGTCCCTTGGAGGAGAAACAGATGGCAATCGTATTGCATGGAAACGTATCTTGAAGAGATTGACAAGTCAGATTGAGTTCTGTTCAACATACAGTCTACAAACAGATATCAGGAAATTTAAATTTACAGCCAAGAGATAAGATCAATAACCAAGAAATTTCCCTGTACTGCAAAGGTTATAATTGACTCGCAAGAAAAACTAGAACATTATTAATTTCAACAATAAAAATAAGGCTTTGCTGCCCCCATGGTACATGAGCAGTTAAAGTGAAGTATGTTTGCACAATCAAAAGTCTGCAATATAATTGATAACTCATAACCGGTTTACCTTACTGTGAAGCTATCAGTGACAAAGGTAATATGTTACTGTTGGGTCATGCAAAATATTTTTAGTTATTTGCAACAGAACCATAATAGTTATATACGATATAGAAGACACTTCTCCCACCTAAAAATTGACGTGTCCGACAAAAAGATGACATGCGTGTCTATCTGTGTTTGACACTTACAAATGTGTAAAGTGCCCCGAAAAATATGCATAAGATGATGTGTGCTATGGAATTTACCAAAAGTTAAATATTTTATAGTATCATTTTATGAAAATCAAGTCTTTTCGTATATTAATATTAGACTAACACATAAATCTTAGTCAACTATCCATATATTCAGCAGAAATTTGCGTATTTGACCGTGTCCTTGTGTCTTGATTTTGGACAAATGCCATGTCCGACACCCATGTCCGATCATGTCTGTGTCCTAAATTCTGCTGGTCGACTAATTTCAGTTTCCAGACACTTGCATATCAGTATCAGTCTTGATGTAGTCGACTTGCTTTCTTTATTAGTCGACTAACCCAGTCTAATATGCCGATACTAGTCGACTAAACCCCCAACCCCTAGTCGACTTATAGCAGTTTGTAACTGATGTACAGTTATTGAATTCTAGTGTTTTATCTAACGTTTTGATATTCAAATTTGTTCTGATAACTACCCTAACTGACCATAGATTTCACCTATAAATAGGGATGTTGTCCTATGCTAAATCACCAATTTCATAACATTAGTTTTCTATCCAAAAACTCTGATCAAAATTCTGTTTTTTCAGAAAACTAGTTCCACTTTCATTTCTTCACTCAAATTACAATCCTCTAGTGAAGAATTCTGAGAGTCTACCTATAAGAGTTCTTGTTCACGATCACATACAGATTCAAGGCTTATACGATTGATTGTAATCACTCAAAGAGAAAGATTGTATAAGAGCATCTTCAGGTTGAAGAGAAGTTGTACAAGATGTTGTCTTCTTAGTGTTAAGAAGAGTTGTACACATTTGGTAAAGGGAATTTGTCAAGTGGTGTACAATGTGTTGGTTTTGGGTGTACAAAATCAAGCATAAGGAAAATCTCAAGCGGGTTGCTTGGGGACTGGATGTAGGTCAAGAGGACCGAACCAGGACATAATCTCTTGTGTTTGCATTTTCTGAGATTTATTTCCTTACTTACAAGTTCTTTTATTTAACGCTAACTATCTTTGTTTGAGTGTTGACGTAATTTTTAGATCCTACACAGAAGTGTCAGTATCATACGCACGCATGTAAAACACAGTAATAACTAGCTATCAGTAGAGTAGTGAAGCCTAGAGTCTGAGCAAGATAGGAATAAAGTAAGCGAGTAGACAAGTGAATAATCAAGCGGAGCTAAGCAAGCTTGAGCGAGGCTAATGCACAGCGCTAAACGCTATCACTCCTAGTGTAGTTACCGCTCGCGGTGAAGCCACAATAACGTACAGCAATCGCTCGTGGCATAACTACACCCAGATGGATTAGCGATAGAGCGCTGAGAACTAGACTCGCCTATCAGGCAGAGCATGAGAGCCTGGAGGCTAAACCAACCTGAAGGTTGGGTATAGAAAGCCTGAAGGCTGAACGCAACCCGAAGGCTGGGTATAGTACCGGAGGCTGAACGCAACCCGAAGGCTGGGTATAGTACTTGCACGAGATGTTAGTACCAAATGAGTACACATATCAACATGATAATGACTAGACTACTATTGAGTGGTGAAGCCCGGAGGCTGATAGGGCCCGGAGGCAGAGCAGAGGGCCCAAAGGCTAAACGACTACGAAGGGTCAGCCGTGCATGGTATAAAGCAGAAAAAGAACATATCACGGGCATGGTATTGTTGACACTCTAAAAAAGACAAGATTCCTAACTGGCCTGGACAATGTCTAACTTGTTGACATCTACAAAAGACAAGTGGCAGACAAGCCGACGACCAGTTCTTCACCCATTAAGAGGGGACGTATCAACAACTTGGACTCTACTGATCCAGTGAAGCAGACAGTTGATCGATGGGGAAACTAGCACTCAAAATGTGTATTTATGAAATCAAATGAAAAGCTCGAATGTGCTTAGTATACCCTCGATACTTCCGTTATAGCATTGGCTTAACGGGTCGTATCCACAGGGAAGGGAGGCGATAGAAGCATTAACAGTCTCTAGTCACGTCAGATGTTAACAATTCTTCTATGTTGAAAGAATGAAAAAGAATGAGAAAATGAAAATAAGCATGTGGTAGGTGAGGAGAGCGATGAAAACGGCGATGTAAAAACCAAAAGAGAAGTGAAGAAGATGGAACAAGGTAAACTAAGAAGGCGATGAAAACACCGATAGAAAAATGAGAAAAGAATTTGGAAAACGATTTCTAAAACAAAGGTAAAAGAAAACTCATGGCTACTAACTACTAAGTACTCCACTAACCATGCTAACCTCTTCGAGATAGTTGCCTCACATTTTGATCCTTGGCCATCACAATCCTTGCCTTCAAAGAGACGGTACAAAGCATGGCTCACCGATGGTTCATAACAATCACAACATTGCAACAAGAACAAGCTAGTACAAGCATCAACTCACCAACAATTAAAAGAATGCATGAAATAAAAGAGCATGAAGTAAAAGAGAGTTAGCTTGGTTAGCAAGTTAGCAAGTTAGCTAGCATGAAATAAAAGAGCATGAAATAAAAGAGAGTTAGCTTGGTTAGCAAGTTAGCAAGTTAGCAAGTTAGATGTTAGAACCCATCATCTTTGGCCATCAATGGCTCTTGCAAGAACAAGGCCTTGTAGAGGCAACCCGATTCATGTGGATTATCAAGTAAGTGGTTAGATAGGTTAGTGGTTAGTAGTTAGATTGCCATGAGAAGAAAAACTAGCAACAAAACATCATGTAGAAGATGAAGGAGATTACAATGGAAGAGAAAGGAGGTACCTTTACAAAGAGTGTCACTCTCTATTACATCAATCCCTCACTATCTCTCTCTCTATGAATCACTCAGCCCTACTACAATGATCTAAGAAAAAGAAAAGAAAATACAAGAAAATGAAGAACTCTCACCTACACTACACTAAATCTGCACCTACTCCTAAAAACGAAGACTGCTTGGGTTTGGGCTCTCTGCAGGGCTATTTATAAGCAAAAGAAGGCTCTGGAAGACGAGACGGGGCCACGCGTAGAAAATCGACGCGTGGCTCCACAAAAATGCCGCGGAATCTCAAGGATTGCCGAGATTCCGCGGCAATTCTAGGGATCTACGTCTCTGAATTTCGTCCACGCGTTTGTCTGACTTCTAGCTGCTTCCAGGTATATCCAATTTCGGGTAATTTCGACCGCAGATTCGTCTGATGTGCGCAAGAGGCTAGGTTCAATGAATCTTCTAGATAATCCCTTGCTTGGCCTCCAAGTAATGCGGATTTAATTACCCTTAATTGGGTCTAATTAAGCTCTTATTACACCTTTACCCTTGAACTTTGGTTGTACCTGCAATAAAGACCAAAACACGTATTAGACCGACTATTTATTCATAAACTGGTGGGAAAATGCGACATAAAAATGCAGAATTGTAGACTAATCACACCCCCACACTTATTCTTTTGCTCGTCCCGAGCAAAACAAGAAAAGAAAACTATACTACAAATTTTATTACACCACTTTCGCAGGTGACGCGATTGCACTGAGCGTGTGCAACAAGCCGTTAAACCTCTAGGCTACCCTAGAGGAGGAGTGTTGTCTCCTGAGGGTTTTCAGCGGATTGCACCCACAAAATCCATAAAGAAAGAAGACAAATGTTAGTGTTTTGAAAACGCATTTTGAAAGAGAGACATGTTTACGAACTATTTTTGCAAAAATATAAGTGATCTTAGGTCATAAGTCCACCTATAATCATTCTCCCTTAAACTTAGTCTCTATGCAAGATCTTATCTTCAATTAAGGTAAGAATTCAAAATTGGATTGAATACTTTATCTTTCATAAAACCTAGATAGTATGCACACCGTGCTCTGTGAAAATTTCTGGGATTTCAACTCCAACCATCAAGCCATTTATTTATTTATATATATATTTTTCTGCTTTTTTTCTTCCCTTAGTCTAGGCTTTCTAGTTCACCCTTGTAACGAGCCTTTAACCGATGACTCCCAAACCAGTCGGTCTTAGGGCACCAGATGAGAAAACATCCCTCGGGTTCAAGGTCTCAAGTGAAAAAGGCCACATAACTAAGGGGGATTATTATTTCCTTTACCACCGTTAGGCGTGAATAATCATGCTTCTTGAGGCACAATTATCCAGCTTAATAAGTGATGTTTTATTTATATATATTTTTCTTTTTTTTATTATTTATATGGCATTTTTGGTCTTTGTCTCCATCCCAAGAAATGTGTAAGTGTAAAGTGCATATTATCTAAGGCAAAAAATTCAAGATAAAAATATCTCACTAATTTTTCTTACTTAGCCTATAATTTCAAACAAGATCTATTATTTCAACTAGGTTTAAGATGTCATAATTAAGGCTTTCTTAATTCCTAAGATACATCTTAATTTTCTTAAAAATAGATCTAAACTTTGTCTCTTATTTCAAAAAGTTTTTTTTTATTATTTTTTTTATTTCTAAAAGAAGTGTAAAAGAAAGAAAATCTAAAAACTCTATGTTATTATTTTTTTTATTTCTAAAAGAAGTGTAAAGAAAGAAAATCTAAAAACTCTATGTTAGTAAACCCTCCCCCACACTTATCTCATGCATTGTCCTCAATGCATCATGATATATGTATGCATGAAACAAAATAGAGAGGGAAGGAAAAATTACCTCAAGGTGGTGGTTCCGTGGTGGTGGTCTGATTGGTCCACGAAACATGGCCAATCAACTTTGCTTTGGGTTTTGAGGAACCCACCATAGACCTCCATGATACAACCCACTATAATGATGCATGCATGTGTGAATTTTATTAACAATGTTACCCCATCTATTTCCAAATTTTCAAAACAATTTCAGAGTCAAATTTTTCAAAGCCCTTGTCCCAGAATGGAATGATTGATTTGGACTCAGGAAGCACAGGAACTAATATCAACTCAGAAAAAAGACATAAATCAAGTAAAGGTTCAGGAGTTGAAATCAATTCAGGAAGTGGGTCCAAATCAAGAAAATGAAGCTCAAGTCCACCATTATTTCCCCATGATGGAATGTGACTTCTAAGAGTGGTGATTCAAGTTCAGGAATGACAGGTATGGGAATCAAAACTGACTCTAAAATGTTGCTCAAATTGGGTAACTTAACAGGAGTCAATAGTGATTCGGAAATTTGAACAAGATCACAATTGGAGAATCAAAGTCACATTCCTCATTCAGTTCAATTCCACAAAAATGAGAACTTACCAATTTATCAAATGGACTTTCAAAGGTATGAAATTGGTCAAGTTCAATATGATCATCATGAATGATTGGTGATTCAATTTCACAATGGAGGCACTGGATCCAATACTGACTCGGGAAATAAAGTGAAATCATACGAAGATACTGGAGTCATAATTGAATCAGGAAGTAAAATTGAATCATCAAGTGGAAGTTCAGGATCATATTCATGCTCAAGTTCAATTTCAGGAAAAGGATAACTTGCCAAAATGTCAATGGGATTTAAAGTTTGGACAAGTTCAGGTGGGTGTGCTGAAATTGAATCTTGATTTCCAAAACAACAAGAGTCTTGGGTCATATCAATAGAGTTTGGCATAGTTGAATTGGTTAAAGGTTGATAAGATAGAGTTTTCTCATTCCTATAAATGTTAACCAATTGACTCAATTGTTCTTCCACCCTATTGATAGACTTGGCATGTGATTTTTGATATTGTAATAAAGACTCTTGCAAGATATCCATACTCTTATCTAGACATGATGTAATCCAAGTGGTTGCTCTAGAATGGGAGTATAAGAATCTTGGTTTGGAAATTTTGTGAATAATGTGAGTCAAAAATGTGTGAAGATTGAAGCTTGGACTCACACAAGAGTTCTTTACTCGTTTCCAAGGCAAATGGTTGTTCATTATGAAGAGGTGGAACTGAGTAATACTCTTGAAAATACTGTGGAATTGGAGGGGCCAATGTTTCTTGAAGTTGTTGCTCGGCCCTTTGTAGATTGGCTTCTAGACTCTTTTGTAACTCAGATTTTTCTTCAATGGGAGGCTCAGAAAAAGGAGTATAAGAAGCGAAATCGGGGAATGAATATTGTGGACAAGGTGAATATGGTGGACAAGGAGGTTGAAAATTTGACTCGGAGGACTTGAATCCCCAATGACTCTGTGACGAGTTGAAATTATTTTGGAAATTATAGTTATTAGAATGTGGGTATCGGTTGTATTGATTCGGATAAGGCCAACCCGGTGTATTGGTTGGTGCGTATTGTAAAACGCCGGTTGGAATTATCCGAATCAAATGGAGTTGGTGTGAAATATGGATTCATGTTTGGATTGAAAGAATTGTTATTGTTGAATGCCATTTCACAAAAAAATCACAAACAAAAAGAAAAATCAAACAACAAACAAAAGAAAAGAAAAATCAAAAACCAAGCCAAAAGAAGGGTTGACCTAGACCTAGATGAAATGTCCCTAGGGGCCAACGTTTATTCAAATTTTATTAGGGCTTGGGTTTGTGTGAGGGGAGATGATTTTTGGGCCAAGGAAGGGTAATTAAATCCCCACCTTATCTTGTTTGGAGTTTGTACTTAAGTTCAATTTGTGCAAGTGTGCAATATAGACAAGAATATAACACAAAGCGATAAATCACTCACGTGTTTGTCCTATGCTATATGCAATGCCATATGTACATCTCCCATCCAAATCACAACAATAGAACAAAATACAGTATATTGGAATTGAATTGACACGTGCCTAAATGCAAATGTCTAAACCGTTTTAAAAGCGTCCAAATACCGTATTTTCGTTCTTTTATTTTTTTGTGGTGTGTAGGCAATCAAAGTAAGAAAGATAGTAGCAGAAATCAACTAGCTATTACAAGATACACATCCCAGAACAAACAATATACAGAATTATTGCACAATGGCCGCGGTGGCGCGGCAAAAGTCGCGGTTTCGCGGCTTTCCTTCCAAATCTGGGGTCCTGCTTTCTAGAGCAGGAAAGGCAAAGCTAGGTTATTTTCTGCAATGTTAAGCACCTGAAAATATTGCCCTGCACACCAAAACAGAGAAGACAAATGTTAACAAAAACGTGACATCAAAACCATTCCCTTCCCCGGCAACGGCGCCAAAAATTTGATCGATGGGGAAACTAGCACTCAAAATGTGTATTTATGAAATCAAATGAAAAGCTCGAATGTGCTTAGTATACCCTCGATACTTCCGTTATAGCATTGGCTTAACGGTCGTATCCACATGGAAGGGAGGCGATAGAAGCATTAACAGTCTCTAGTCACGTCAGATGTTAACAATTCTTCTATGTTGAAAGAATGAAAAAGAATGAGAAAATGAAAATAAGCATGTGGTAGGTGAGGAGAGCGATGAAAACGGCGATGTAAAAACCAAAAGAGAAGTGAAGAAGATGGAACAAGGTAAACTAAGAAGGCGATGAAAACACCGATAGAAAAATGAGAAAAGAATTTGGAAAACGATTTCTAAAATAAAGGTAAAAGAAAACTCATGGCTACTAACTACTAAGTACTCCACTAACCATGCTAACCTCTTCGAGATAGTTGCCTCACATTTTGATCCTTGGCCATCACAATCTTTGCCTTCAAAGAGACGGTACAAAGCATGGCTCACCGATGGTTCATAACAATCACAACATTGCAACAAGAACAAGCTAGTACAAGCATCAACTCACCAACAATTAAAAGAATGCATGAAATAAAAGAGCATGAAGTAAAAGAGAGTTAGCTTGGTTAGCAAGTTAGCAAGTTAGCTAGCATGAAATAAAAGAGCATGAAATAAAAGAGAGTTAGCTTGGTTAGCAAGTTAGCAAGTTAGCAAGTTAGATGTTAGAACCCATCATCTTTGGCCATCAATGGCTCTTGCAAGAACAAGGCCTTGTAGAGGCAACCCGATTCATGTGGATTATCAAGTAAGTGGTTAGATAGGTTAGTGGTTAGTAGTTAGATTGCATGAGAAGAAATACTAGCAACAAACATCATGTAGAAGATGAAGGAGATTACAATGGAAGAGAAAGGAGGTACTTTACAAAGAGTGTCACTCTCTATTACATCAATCCCTCACTATCTCTCTCTCTATGAATCACTCAGCCCTACTACAATGATCTAAGAAAAAGAAAAGAAAATACAAGAAAATGAAGAACTCTCACCTACACTACACTAAATCTGCACCTACTCCTAAAAACGAAGACTGCTTGGGTTTGGGCTCTCTGCAGGCTATTTATAAGCAAAAGAAGGCTCTGGAAGACGAGACGGGGCCACGCGTCGAAAATCGACGCGTGGATCCACAAAAATGCCGCAGAATCTCAAGGATTGCCGAGATTCCGCGGCAATTCTAGGGATCTACGTCTCTGGATTTCGTCCACGTGTTTGTCTGACTTCTAGCTGCTTCCAGGTATATCCAATTTCGGGTAATTTCGACCGCAGATTCGTCTGATGTGCGCAAGAGGCTAGGTTCAATGAATCTTCTAGATAATCCCTTGCTTGGCCTCCAAGTAATGCGGATTTAATTACCCTTAATTGGGTCTAATTAAGCTCTATTACACCTTTGCCCTTGAACTTTGGTTGTACCTGCAATAAAGACCAAAACACGTATTAGACCGACTATTTATTCATAAACTGGTGGGAAAATGCGACATAAAAATGCAGAATTGTAGACTAATCAACAGTAAGCCAAGAAAAGCTCGTGAGAAGGCCCAGGCAGGTCCAGAGACGCTAAGTTAGCTCAACACTTAGTCTCGCACGAGCCCACAAGATAAGTCTCGCATAAGAAGCCAAAGCTGCTTAGCATCGCAGGAAGCTCCTTCACAGCCTCGCTGCGAGCTAACTTACAACTTCGCACAGAAATGTTCAGTTAACTCCGCAGAGAGTTAGCTTCGCTCGAATCCCCATGCAGCTGCGCAAAAGAGTAATTGGTAGCTTCGCCACAAAGTTTATCCAGCTTCGCTGAAGAGCTTTCTTTTAACTTCGCCAGATGCTCCTCCCAGCTCCGCTGTGAGCTCAACGCGACAGCTCCGCTGGGGATCTTTTATGGTCATCTTTGACCAATCAAATCTCTAGATGAGATCAAATCTAATTGACATCAAATTTGGCAGTTGTTTGCCATGATCTTTTAACTCTCCCAATCAAGTGAGAAGATCAGAAGAAATCTTTCAGTTATTTGGAAAGAATTAAGGGTGCATCCCTCATTTAGCAGAGCAGATCAAGAGACCAGCACTACTTGCTATTCCTAACTTCGCAGAAGCGGTTTCTAACCTCGCGGCAAGGCTACTTTCCAGATACATAACAGATTGACTCAATCTGTTTCCAGATTTTTAGGGCCATTATACCCTGTTCTCCCTATAAATAGCCCACCATAGGCAAAGGAGAGGTGAGGACGGACGGACCGAGACCCCCCCGAAGAGAGGACCACTGGCGGACAAGAAAGCGGAAGCCAACAAGAGATCTATTCTCTTGCTTTCAAAAATTCAGAGAATTACTTCTCTAATCAGGGTGCTAATACCCTAAGATCTTCCTCCCTCTCAAGGAATCTCCAGAACCAGGCGAGAAGAAAATCCCAAGTGCAGGCAGTTTGAGAAGTAACAAGAGGGTTCTACCAACCTTTTGTTCTCCGATTCCCCGAACCAGGTGAGAAGGGAATCCCATCAGGCAGCAGTCCGATTGTCTGATCGATCGCATCGTAAAAGGGATAAAGTGATCGCGCGCTGATCAGATTCCTACCGGCACACTTCCCCAGAAATCTCAGAGGAGATCTACCGGTAATCTTCTTCTTGCAAAGAATTACTTGTAATTTAGCTCCTGGACCCCTTTTTTGTAAGTTTTCCCCTTTGCAAAAATCAATGGAAAACAAGATGGCGACTCCGTTGGGGACTGCATTCTCCACTGCTGAGAATCAAGTGTCGCAATGCGACGATCAGACCTCTAGGTCTATTGCTAAAACGCCGGTCATTCGCTCTAGCCAAAAGAAGTTCGAACAACTTCTCCCTGGGGGTAGCAAAACTCCCCCACGAACGCGCAAGGAAGTTGGCGTAGCCAGACCCCTTTGGCTAATTCTTCGGAGTAGGTCTCTGTAAAGACAGATAAGGCTCTCTGCGAGCCTATTACGGTCCTCTGGCGCAACAAGGAAGCAGGATCGCAATGCAACGGTCAGAATTCTGAGTCCGTTACTGTCGAAAATTTGGTCGTTCATTTCGACCAAGAAAAATTCGAAGAACTCCTCGTTGGAGGTAGTCCAATGCTCCATGCACGAAAGCATAGAAAGGTCACAATGACCAACGTTACGGAGCATAAACCGGAGGCAGAATCCTCCCAACTCCTCTCAGTCTCGCGCGAGGCTAGCCAGGTTCCCTGCGAACCTAAGTCCTCTCTTCTAAAGCAGATATGGAGGCCGAAACAGAAAGCTCCATGTGAAGCTTCAGGCGTAGCTACACCACAAGTTCGTCTATCCTACGAAGACAAAGGCAAAACGCCTGCCTGCTTCGTCGTGACTATCAGCCGCGAGGCTAGGGCGGCAATCTACCTGCGCCCAATCCAGGAATAGTAACTCCTCGCAGTAACCTCGTTCTTATGAGCGAAGCTACTGATGGCGTGACAAACACAACGCCAGTACCTCAGGATACGTGCGGAGTTCCCAGCCGCCAGGTAAGGACTAAAGCACCAGCGGTGCTAACTGTCTTCGCAGCAAAATGGTGAGCAAAGTGCCCCAGTGTGCTTCGCTCCCTAGTTCCTCCAGCGCTAAGCTCGCTCTTCGCAGCAGAATTAAGGGATCGTCCCTAAGTATTGATAGCGGTGCTTATGCATTCAGCACCCAAGGACATTTGATTGAGCTTGAACCTGCACACAAAATACAGAATTTCAGATCTAAGAATAAAGATGTGCAAGTGCTCAATTCTACCGCGATAGCAAGTGGCTATGCGGGTCGTGATCCACAAGGAGGGTTTGCGATAGAAGCGTTCAAGGTTTTTTTTTTTTGAAATCTTTATGAAGAAAAGAAATGAAAGTTCTTCTTTGTTTTAAGAAATGAAGATAAAAAAAAGAGTTATGTTAAAGTTAAAAAGAAAGCGATAGATGGAGAAGGTGGAGAAAATCAGAAAACGACTATGTACAAATGAATTGGAAAAGAAAGATTTGGAAGATGTGGTGTTGGTGATTTAATCTACAGAAATAAAAGAAAAGAAAGAAGATTAAAGAAGTACTCACCTAGTTTGGTTGATGACTTACCTGGAACCATTGCATGTTCTACCTTACTTCGGAGGCGTTCAACGCATAAGTCATATGATCGAGCTCAGTCCCCATTCGCATTATATCATCAGACGAACAAGAATGAAGTGATACGGATCTTGAGGAGGAGAACATCATAATGAATCATCGTTGGCACTCACAAAAACGTTGTTGTACTTATGCTTCTGGATT
Source organism: Agave tequilana (assembly GCA_038442645.1). Taxonomy (NCBI): domain Eukaryota; kingdom Viridiplantae; phylum Streptophyta; class Magnoliopsida; order Asparagales; family Asparagaceae; genus Agave; species Agave tequilana. Next base: position 67,354 of record JAVJIF010010997.1, on the reverse strand, counting down.
CACTTGCATGCTCAATAAAACCAAAAGAGGTAAAGTAGAAAGAGGAAGAAGAAAACAAAAGAAAAGACGAACATAAAAAGATTACCTTTATTACTTGCAGAAACGGTGAAAGAAAGGAGGAGGGTACATCGGTGTCACTCTCAACATAAGCCTCTCTCTCTTACTTACATGAATCTCAATCTAACCTAAGCTTACATACAAATTAAAATTACATAAAAAGAAAACAAAAACCTAAACTACAAAGAATGAAAACTGGACTAAATCATATCTCTGCATGGTCGTCCCATTTTCAGTGAAAATCCTGCCCTTTTATAGGCAAAAACCCGACCTACAGGAGAAGATAAAGATAGGGGGAGCAAACGCTCCCCCTAACTCCACAACAGAGCTGCGGAAACGTGGTTTTGGCCGCGTTTCCGCGGCCTTGCTGTGGCCAGGTGGCCACAGCCTGTTGGTGAAGCTCCCCGGCTTCGCGTTCTGATTTTATCTTCAGTTGGTTTTCTCGTTTAGGTCCGAAATTGTGACGAAATGGCCTTTTTCCTTGGCTTCAACCGATCGATTCTGGGAGGATTCTTCTCAACCGATTTTCAACCTCTCTGATTTTGCCCTGATTCACTGAGTTCGAATTAATTCTGATTTAATTCAGAATTTGGTGGGCTTTTGGGCTCATTTCTCTTCACTCTCCTTTAGGAATGGGCCTGCAAATAAATTAAACATTTAATTAGGACAATGCAAAGTTTATTCTAAAATAAGTATGGAAATATGATAATAAATGTGTAACATTAGTGACCAATCACACCCCCATACCTATCTTTTGCTCGTCCTCGAGCAAAACAACTAAACTATACTAAGGATTATTAGACCACTTTCGCAGGTCACGCGATTGACTGAGCATGTACAACAAGCCGTTAAACCTCTAGGTTTCCCCTAGAGGACGAGTTTTGTCTCGTGAGGGTTTTCAGTGGATTACACCCACAAAATCCATAAAGAAAGAGAAACAAAGAGTTAGTATTTTCGAAAAGCATTTTGAAAGAGGAAAATATTTGAAATATAATTGTAAGATTTAAGTAATCTATAAGTTATAGGAAAGCTGAATTTTTTATTCCTAAACTTAGTCTCTATTCAAAAATTTGTTATCAATCAAGGTAAGGAGTTAAATTGTACTTCTCATCTAGTCTATTACTTTACCCTAAGTCATATGCACCTTGTGATCGTGAAAATTTTGACGAAGGGTTCATTAACTCTAACTCTTATGCCTTATTTATTTATATATATATATTTTGTGGTATTATTCCTTAGTTCTATTAGGCTTTCTAATCTGCCCATGTAACGAGCCTTTAATCGATGACTCCCAAACCAAACGGTCTTAGGGCACCGGGTGAGAAAACACCCCAAGGACTTAAGGACTCGAGCAAATAAGGCCACAAAACTAAGGATTTTATTATATGAACCCCTTTTAGGCGTGAATACTTATGCTTTATTAGGCACAAATACCCAGCTTAATCAGAGGATATATATATATATATATATATATATATATATATATATATATATATATATATATATATATATATATTTTCAAACTTATCTAATCATCTTTCGCATAAAATACTAAGGCTTGCTTAGGCCAAAGTACCTACCTAATCAATAATTAGATTCGTTCATATTTTTTTCTTTTTTTCTTTTTTCTTTTATATATATAAGGCATAAGAATCTTTGTTTTTGAACCCTAAGTGTGTAAGTATATGAAGTGTGCATATTTCATCAAGGTAAAGATCAAGACTAAATTACTTTGACAAATTTTCTTCCTAACCCTAAAAATCAAACAAATAATCTTATTTTGACCAAATTTAAAAAATCCTAATTTTGATTTTCCTATTTCTTAAAATTGACTTAATTTCTTACAAAAAATATATCAAAATATTGTTTCTATTTTCAAAAAGTTTTTAAAAGTAAAGAAAAATGTTAACTTTTTTTTTAAAATAAAAAGAAAAAACCTAAGTTATGTTAGAACCCTCCCCCACACCTATCTCATGCATTGTACTCAATGTATGAATTAATGCATAGATACATGAAAAAGAAGAAAGGGAAGGAAAATGTTACCTTAAGGTGGTGGTCTGATTGGTCCACGAAATGCGGCCCAATCGACTTTTCGTGGGGTTCGGAGGAACCCACCAGAAATCTCTTTAATATAACCCATTAAAATGATATATGCATGAATGATTTTTATTAAATATTTAACCCCATCTAATTTCCAAATTTCATAATTAATTTCGGAGTCAAATTTGTCAACCGCCTTGTCCCAAAATGGAGTGTCAAAAGATAGAATGATTGACTTAGACTCAGGAAGTACTGGAACTAATACCGACTCAGGAAGGTGACTTAAGTCAAGTAAAGGTTCAGGAGTCGAGATTGGTTCAAGAAATGGGTCCAAGTCAAGAAGTTGAAAATCAAGTCCACAGTTATTTTCCAACAATGGAATGTGACTTAATATTGGTGATTTAAGTCTAAGAATGATAGGTGTGGGAATCAAAACTGACTCTAAAATATTACTCAAGTCCGGTAACAAAACAAGAGTCAATATTGATTCGAGAATTTGAACTGGATCACAGATTTGGAAATCTAGGTCACATTTCTCATTGAGTTCAATGTCATAAAAATAAGAACTTGCCAATTTGTCAATGGGATTTTTAAAATTATAAAATTGGTCAAGTTCAACATGATGATCATCAAAGATGGGTGATTCAATTTCATGATGAATTGGCACAGGATCCAATGTGGACTCGGGAAAAAGATTGAAATCAGGTGAAGACACCGGAGTCATAATTGAATCAGGAAGTAGAATTGAATCACTAAGTTGAGGTTCATAATCATATTCATTTTTAAGTTCAATTTCAGGAAAAGGATAACTTGCCAAACTGTCCATGTCACTTTCAAATTTTGGAGTTTGGGCAAGTTCAAATGATTGTGCTGAAATGGAACCTTGTGTTCCAAAACAACATGACTCCTCGGCTCTAACAGAATGGTTACTGACATCAGAACTGGTCAAACGGTGAGAATATAAAGATTGGACCATCATATCTATGTCATGATTACGAGCGTTTTGAGCCTGAGTCATGGCTTCAAGCATCTTTTCATAGTTGATGGATTCATCGTCTTGTTGAAAAGATGACGTGTTGTTTTGGAATTGGTGGTGAAATTGTGAGTCCATCAGATTTTGTGATTTTTGTTTGGACTCACGCATACTCATTTCCAAAATTAATGGTCTTCTATTTTGGACTGGTGGAGCTGAGTATGAATCTTGGAAATATTGTGGACAACGTGGATAAGGAGGACAAGTTGGTTGAAAATTGGACTCGGGGGAGGTGAATCCCCATTGACTCTGTGAAGAGTTGAAATTATCATGGAAATTATGGTTATAAGATTGGGGACATGGGTTATATTGATTCAGATAAGACCAATCCGGCACACTAAGCTGGTTAAAGTTATGATATGTTGGGTTGGTAATATCTGAAAATGAGGTCGGTGTGTAATATGGATTACTATTAAAATTGAAAAAATTGTTATTATAAGCCATATCACACAATAGAATACAAACAAAGAAAAACAAACAAATAAGCAAACAAATAAAAAGAAAAAAATTCTAAACTAAGTTAGGGTAGACCTATGACCTAGACGACTCCTAACTGGTTAGACTGTCCACGGGAGGTATAATGCAGACTTTGACCACAAGCTAATTAGCCAGGTCAGGGCAAGATTGGTGGGAGGTTATCCGTCAAAGACGTTCCTTAATTAAATAACCACCAACCTTCGGGCTTTCGGCCCTTAATCCCTTTCCTAGACACTGATTTGGCATGAGTCAAATTCCAACACCTTTCCCCCTTAGGATAATCTCCTAATTGAGTCCGAGATGTCCCTAGGGCCAATGTCTACTCATTTTTAGTTAGGCTCGGGTTAGTGAGTGCTTGAAATCTGATTTTTGGGCCAAGAAAGAGTGATTAAATCCCCACCTTATCTTGTTATGGGGTGGTGCCCTTAAGATCAGTTTGTGCAAGTGTACAAGATATGCAAATAAGATTAACTCAAAGCGATGTAAATCAACCAAGAGATGAGTCCTATTCTAAATGCAATGCGAACGTACCTTACTCCAGCACTCTTCAACAGTAAAGAAAATGAATTGAAAAGACACGTGCCTAAAATGCAAACGTCTAATCAATTTTTTAACTTTTTCAACAAATGTTTTACTGTTGATTTATTAGCAGGCTTTTGGTGATGGCATATAAGAAATAAAGTTGCAGAAAACTAGAATTTTGCAAAGCAAGCAGCCCTGCAAAAAAAAAAAACCAGTCAGTAGTGAACTCTTCCTTGCCGCGGAAACGCGTCTAAAGCCGAGCAAACGCGGCAATTCAGAGGGTACTTGGTCTCTGTTTTCTGGAACAGGGCCCAAGACCACTTATATGTCACTACAATCTTTTTTTCCTGCTTTTCTTGCCCTATAACCTGCAACAGAGAAGAAAAATTCGTTTAGTTCGAAAAATTCAATAAAAACCAGATTTCAATAAAAACCATTACCCTCCCCGGCAACAGCGCCAAAATTTGATTGAGCTTGAACCTGCACACAAAATACAGAATTTCAGATTTAAGAATAAAGATGTGCAAGTGCTCAATTCTACCGCGATAGCAAGTGGCTATACGGGTCGTGATCCACAAGGAGGGTTTGCGATAGAAGCGTTGAAGGTTTTTTTTTTGAAATCTTTATGAAGAAAAAAAACGAAAGTTCTTCTTTGTTTTAAGAAATGAAGATAAAAAAAGAGTTATGTCAAAGTTAAAAAGAAAGCGATAGATGGAGAAGGTGGAGAAAATCAGAAAATGACTATGTACAAATGAATTGAAAAAGAAAGATTTGGAAGATGTGGTGTTGGTGATTTAATCTACAGAAATAAAAGAAAGAAAAAAGATTAAAGAAGTACTCACCTAGTTTGGTTGATGACTTACCTGGAACCATTGCATGTTCTACCTTACTTCGGAGGCGTTCAACGCATAAGCCATATGATCGAGCTCAGTCCCCATTCGCATTATATCATCAAGACGAACAAGAATGAAGTGATACGGATCTTGAGGAGGAGAACGTCATAATGAATCATCGTTGGCACTCACAAAAACGTTGTTGTACTTATGCTTCTGGATTCACTTGCATGCTCAACAAAACCAAAAGAGGTAAAGTAAAAGAGGAAGAAGAAAATAAAAGAAAAGATGAACATAAAAAGATTACCTTTTATTACTTGCAGAAATGGTAGAAGAAAGGAGGAGGGTACATCGGTGTCACTCTCAACATAAGCCTCTCTCTTACTTACACGAATCTCAATCTAACCTAAGCTTACATACAAATTAAAATTATATAAAAAGAAAACAAAAACCTAAACTACAAAGAATGAAAACTGGACTAAATCCTATCTCTGCATGGTCGTCCCATTTTCAGTGCAAATCCTGCCCTTTTATAGGCAAAAACCCGACCTACAGGAGAGGATAAAGATAGGGGGAGCAAACGCTCCCCCTAACTCCATAACAGAGCCGCGGAAACGCGATTTTGGCCGCGTTTCCGCGGCCTTGCTGTGGCCAGGTGGCCACAGCCTGTTGGTGGAGCTCCCCGGCTTCGCGTTCTGGTTTTATCTTCAGTTAGTTTCTCGTTTAGGTCCGGAATTGTGACGAAATGGCCTTTTTTCTTGGCTTCAACCGATCGATTCTGGGAGGATTCTTCTCAACCGGTTTTCAACCTCTCTGATTTTGCCCTGATTCACTGAGTTCGAATTAATTCTGATTTAATTCAGAATTTGGTGGGCTTTTGGGCTCATTTCTCTTCACTCTCCTTTAGGAATGGGCCTACAAATAAATTAAACATTTAATTAGGACAATGCAAAGTTTATTCTAAAATAAGTATGGAAATATGATAATAAATGAGCTACATTAGTGGCCAATCAACATTCCCAAAGTTCTTAGCCGCGAAGGTAGAGCTAAAGCACTATTAGTGCTAATTACCTCTGCGGTGATGAAAAGAACAGGGCATCGTCCTATGCGCAATCCAACAGAGCCTCTGTGCTAAACCGCTTAAGCCCGGCTGGGTCTAACTTGCGAGAATTCTTGACAAACAAACGGAAGTCGGAATCTTTTCAGACTTCTCCCTCCTGTTGTCAACAAGTAGGATGTCAGTCCACTCAGTCCATTACCGGCTGGGACCAATCCCCTCCTCTCCTCCAAGTCGACGATCAATTTTTGATCGACTATCGGAACAAACTCCTGTGAAGCATAGCAAGAGGAACGTATCGCAAGATCTATCAGATCTGCCCTCTGCGTCTGTCAATATGATCGGAAGAGGGCGGGCATCACATAGGGGCGCACGAGCGTCGTATGCCCCTAACTCTCCTTCCTCCAGTTCTCCATATCCAGATTATAGTCTGGGCTTACGCCAAGTCTTGGTGCACGAAGAAGGCGTCTTCCGAAACTCCAGATCTAGGGTTGCAATACCCTACAGTTATGAGCAGCCATCCTCCTCAACCATAGTAACCTCACCAGAACCAATGAGAAAATTATTCCAATGGTCTGATGAGGAAGACGAAGACAGTGGGTATGCCTCTTCGGCTACTGTCAGCTCGGTACAAACAGATAGAGTATCAGTGAATATGGCTGATAACGGTAATGATGACCTCCGTCGACGGTTGGAAGCTAAAGAGCAAACCTCTAAGGCTCAACAAGAAGCCTTGGACAACATTCAATAGATGCTTACTCAACTCCTCATCAACCGTAATAACAATGATACCGGGAGTAATCATGATGAGAAAGAACATCATAGCGATGAACACCAAAGACTGAGAAGTCAAAGAAAAGTTCTTCTATGGACGCTGAAGTTCTTAAAGGCATCCAAGCTCAGATCACATCCTTATCTCAGAGGGATGAACTAAAGAAAGTAGGGACAGTCCGTCCTTACCCTTTGGAATGGGACTTAGTACCATATCCGTCAAAGTTCAAACCACCAACGTTACATACGTATGATGGAAAAAGCTCACCAAATCAGCATATCTACTACTTCCGGTCTCAGACCGGTAATGTTATAGACAATGATGCTATCATGGCCAGACTGTTCATTGGCACCCTGAAGGAGGTAGCATTCGACTGGTTCCGAAGTCTCCCTCCGGGCTCTGTCAATTCCTGAATCGACCTGGAAACTCGATTTCTTTCTCGTTTCTATGAGGACGATATCGAGGTAACCATGGATAAACTCCTCTCTACCGTACAGAAGAAGGGCGAATCTGTCCGTGATTACATTGAGCAGTTCAGAAACTTGTCTCTGATGTGCCCAGCAGGGATGCCATTACCCATGCTCTTACAGACATGCAGGCATAATTTCTTAGACCATAAAAATTTGCATGGGAGCTGTCAAAGCCCATACCTCGAAAGAACTGGTCGAGCAAGCTGAGATAGCCGAAAAGTCAGCTAAAAAGTTCGAGCCATCCACCTCTAAAGGCAAATGGGGTATGAATAATAAAGAGCACAGAGACATGACACAGTCTTCCCAAGCTAAAGGGAAAGAGACTATGTCCGTTGAATTGTCAGGGGACGTTCATTCGAAGCCCAAGAAGAGCGGCTTCAGTAATCAGGAGTCTAAGTTTTCTCCAAAATAGTACTCCTTCAAAGACGAACAGGTGGTCACAATATTCCATTTACTCCATAAAGGGAATAAATTGAAGCTGCCAGATGTTTGACGCCCTAATGAAATGGGACGCACGAATGACCCCAACTATTATCTCTTTCATAGGATAGTTCATCATCTTACTGATAAGTGCTTTGTCCTCAAGGACAAAATTCAAGCTCTAGTTGATGCCGGAGTTCTGACTCTGAAATCAGAGCAAAAGAAAGTCACTGCAAACATGGTGACTCTCGAGTTTAGCAAGACCCCAAAGGTCACAGTTCCTGACGGGACCTTTCCAATCCCTGAAGCACGGCTAGAGGTAAAGCATCCTTCAGTTAAAACTCAAGAGAATAAGGGTCTTGTTCCCTTGACACTGGAGACAGGGAAAATCATGTGGATACATCCAGACCTTGTCCAAGACGAACAATGGGATTCGAAGAAATCCAAGTCGAAGGGCAAATCTTGCAATGTTGTCTCTATCCTGCCAGATGATGGCAATCTCACATCAGCTTCTCTTAGCGATTCTGAAGGGGAAAAGCACGCTTGCACGACGCAGGCTGACGTACCTCAGCCGACAGGTACTCGATCCGGAAAATCATACTTAAAACAGTATGAGAAAGCTACTGACGAGACACAACAGCAGACGACGTCAGTACAAATATCCACACGGCTCCGCTCCCGACAACGGAAAAAGAGAAGCGGAAAGAAATTCGGTTCGACCATGTCTTGAAGAAGCCTTCAGGCTCAGGGCTTAACATGCCCTTTCGTTTTGACATATTGGCCCAGCTGGCTAATATCCCAGCTCGTATTACCATACACGAGCTCCTTCGTCTCTCGAAAGAGACAAGAGAAGCACTCAGAGATGCACTGACTAACTCAGAATCATTCCTGACATATATGCCAGAAATCCCTAAAGATGACACCTCGGTCTTCTTGCCCTGAATGCCATCATGTGCAATCAAAAGTACCTGCTATTACCTTCACAGCCGAGGATATGCTTCTCAAGATAACAAGCACGATCGACCTTGTACTACACCGGATACATCGGTTCGACATGCATTGAAAGGGTACAGGTTGACCCGGGGTCTGCACTCAGCATCATCCCCAAAAGTCTCCTCTACTTCCTTGGCATACCACTATATCAGTTGTCCGCAACCACTACAGCAATATACGGTTTTAATGTAGGGAGTAGTCACCCACTTGGAAAGATCCGACTCCGTTGCCGAATAGGGAGCCTGAAGTTAGAGGTGATGTGCTATGTCATTGACGCTGACACGTCATACAACCTGTTATTAGGGAGACCTTGGATCCACGCCAATTGGATTGTCCCCTCCACTCTGCACCAGTGCTTCAAATATGTTGAAGATGATGTAACAGTATGAACTGTCTTCGCTGAGAAGCAACCATTCAAAGGGGTAAAAAATTACTTTACTGACGCTCTCCTGTATCAAGAGATCGTGAAACATTAAAAGAATTATTGCCTGACGATGATGATAGTGGCAATGAGGCGGATTCAGAGTCTGAAGCAGACATGCCAGCTATCGTGGTCTGTGAACCAGTTATAGCATGTTTCAATAATCTCCAATGTAACCCTCTTTCTGAAGATGAGGGGAGAATGGGTAATTAATGACAATATTTCTTTTGATTACCCTGTGAGTGTCAAATGCTTGAATCCAGTATGGATAGTTCTCTGCACATGCCCTTACATAAATCTAGTGCATCAAACGCATCTGTGGAATCTATAGAAGGATCCGTTTTAGTGGTTCCTCCATCCAAAGAGGGTCAATTACCAATAATATTCGGCAAAACCCGACTGTGAAGGTCTGCAGCCGCAGACTCAAGTTCGGATTCAGACACCTCACAATTTTTTTATTATGCACGATCAGCGCAGCATATGATGAGGAAAATGGGGTACAACCTGCAACATGGGAAGGGCCTGAATTTCGAAAAAGGAAGACGTGGTTTTCTGTGCAACTTCCTGCCAAGAGGGAAACCGGCAAATTACTATGATAACACACGCAGGGGGTTGGAATACGTTACACCTACACCGCCAGCAACAGTTCAATCTGAAGATAACAAACCAATCCCATCACACTCTGCCTCTTCTTCCGAATGGGACTCGGACGTCAGTGTGGGAATGGTGTTCAAAGAGCTCACTATTAATATGACTTCAAGCAGCCAATTGGAGCCAGCAGAAGTTACTGATGAGGAACCATGGGCTCAGCAATTAGATCTCCAGTGGAAAAAGCGATTCGAACAGCTTGAACCACCTACTGAAGACAAGGTGATCCAGGTTAACTTGGGTAGTCGAGATCACCCTAAGCCCATCTTTATAAGTGAAAACTTATCACTCACAGAAAGAGAAGAATTGATGATACTTATAAAAGAGTATATAGATGTCTTTGCATGAAACTACGAAGACATGCCCGGACTTGATCCACAAGTAGCCATGCATCGTCTGAACATCAAACCTGACGCCAAGCCAGTCAAGCAGCAGCAACGCCGGTTTCGTCCGAACATTATGGAGCCTATTGAAGCCGAAGTTCATAAGCTCATTGCATGCGGGTTCATACGGGAAGAATAGCATCCAGATTGGGTTACCAACGTTGTTCCCGTTCTCAAGAAAAATGGGAAAATACGAATCTGTATCGACTATCGTGATCTCAATACAGCCTGTCCTAAAGACGAATTCCCATTACCATCACCGATGTCATGATTGACAATACCTGTGGATTCGAAAGGATGTCTTTTATGGACGGCTTTTTAGGGTACAATCAAATTAAGATGTATCCAGAGGATGAAAAGCATACTTCATTCGAGACACCGTTGGGGATATACTGTTATACCGTGATACCGTTCGGGTTAAAGAACGCAGGGGCAACTTATCAGTGGGTAATGAATACAATCTTTCGCGACCATCTCCGAAAGACGGTAGAATGTTATGTTGACGACATTGCTGTCAAAAGTCGTGATAAGAATGACCACCTTCACGACTTGAGGACGACATTCGACATAATGCGGGCTCATCAACTGAAAATGATCCGACAAAATCCTTCTTGAGGGTTTCGAGTGGCAAGTTCCTTGGATTTATTGTTACATCAAAAGGAATTCATCTTGACCCGGACAAAGTCAAAGCCATTCAGAGCATGCATCCACCTAAGAATCTCAAAGAACTTAGAGGCCTGTAAGGTAGACTGGCTTATATTAGAAGATTCATCGCAAATATCTCAGGCCGTTGTCAACCGTTCACCCGACTCATGAAAAAGGGTTTTTCTTTTGTATGGGATCAAACTTGTTAGGAAGTTTACGAAGATATCAAAAGATATCTCACAAAACCTCCAGTTTTGGTAGCTCCCACATCAGGAAAACCATTCTTGCTTTATGTGAAAGCTATGGACCATTCTCTTGGTACTCTGCTTGCCCAAAAAGACGATAATGATCACGAACAAGACATTTATTATCTGAGCAGGACTCTGATAGGGACGGAATCTCGCTATAATCCTATTGAGAAGGAATGCTTAGCTCTTGTCTTTGCTATTCAGAAGACACGACATTATTTGGTCAGTCAAACCATACATGTCATTTCCAGAGTGAACCCTTTGCGTCTTCTCATGACGAAACCAGGATCATTAAATTCAAGATTAGCTAAGTGGGCGCTTCTTTTGTCTCAGTACAACATGTTGTCCCTCAGAAGGCGGTTAAAGGCCAGGCACTTGCAGAGTTCTTGGCTGCTCATCCGGTTCCGGAAAGCTCAAAACTTCATGAAGACATTCCAGATAAAGTCTTTGAATCTAATATAACTTCAGAAGATGAAGTGTGGCAGATGTTCTTCGATGGAGCATCACGAATAGGCCCTAAAGGCAAGATCATTGCCGGTGCGGGGGTTGTGTTTATCTCTCCACAAAACCATGTCCTTCCTAGGGCATTTTCTCTGACGGAACCATGCTCCAACAATGTGGCAGAATACAATGTTCTACTCATTGGTCTTCAGCTCGCCCACGAAATGGGGGTACGCTACCTTGAAGCTTATGGTGATTCAAAACTGATTATCAATCAGGTTAAAGGCGAATATGAGGTCCGTCACGAAGACTTGATGCCTTATTATCACGTAGTCATCAAAGTGGCTAATTTATTTGAGGGCTTTACATCGGTCACGTGCCTCAATCCCAAAACACTAGGACCGATGCTCTGGCTGCATTGGCAACAACGCTAGCTTTACCAGACGACACCGAGTATCACCTTATAGTGGCAACTCGACACCTTGTTTGTTCTAAACCTATGTTGAAAACCAAAGGGGCCTATAATATCTCGACGAATCTTGAACCGAGAGATTGGCGATTCCCCCTCATCGACTATGCTTTGCATAGTTTGCTGCCGGACGACCCTAAAGAAGCGGCATCTATCAGGCGAAGGTCTCTCCGCTTTTACAATGATCCAACTCTGAGGACACTTTACCGTCGTTCATACAACGGTACTCTCCTCCATTGCCTTTCTAATTTAGAGGCACAGAAAGTGCTCAAAGAAGCGCACGACGACATATGCGAAGCTCATCAGCCAGGTCCAAAACTCAAGGACCGATTGCACAGGCTTGAATATTATTGGCCAACCATGATAGCCGATGCCATCCAATATGCACGAAGGTGTAAAGCCTGCCAAATCCATGCAGACTTCATACATCAGCCCTCAGAGTTGCTCCATCCAACCATTGCTTCATGGCCATTTGAAGTATGGGGAATCGATGTCGTAGGGCCAATCAGCCCTTCTTCGACAAAAGGACACCGGTTTATCCTAACGATAACCGATTACTTTTCAAAGTGGGCAGAAGCTATACCACTGGTTGAAGTTAAAACTTCTAACATGGTTAATTTCATCAGACACCATGTCATCCATCGATTTGGTGTCCCTAGGCGGATCATCCATGATAACGATCCCCAATTCGTGAGTCAGGTGTTCTACCGATTTTGCGATAAGTACCAGATTCAGAACGTGGCATCAACTACTTATAATCCTGCCGCTAATGGCTTGATGGAAGCATTTGAAAAGTCACCTAGAGGGGGGGTGAATAGGTGACAATGCTAATCAAAGGGCAAATAAAAATTTAAAGTTACTACAATTACAAACAAGAATCACAAGATGAATGCAAGCAAGTATGACAATGAATATGATGAGCAAGTAATAAGTACAATCAAAGTAGATTAAAAATTGCAAGAATGTAAACCAATCGCAAACACAAGGATATGTTATCGAGGTTCGAGCACCCAGCTCTACTCCCCGCCTTCCCCAGAAGGATTCCGACCACTTTCACTATCACAAAGATCTTAAATACAATGGAGTACCCAACTCCTACAATCTCAAGAACAAGTAATTTCCTTGGTAGTCAAAAGACCACAAACTCTCTCTTTCAAATATCTCTTCCCTTACAAAGGTCCTTAGAGAATATTGAGTAGGAATGAAGCTCTTGTTGTAAGTGAAGAAAGAAATTAAATCAGAGAGTATTTGAAAACCCTTCAGAAAATCAGTGAGAAATTCAGCACAAAAACCAAGAAACAAGTCTCTTTTGAAAGCCTTAAACTTTTGAATTTTCTAGCAAAAATTGTAGTTACAAATCTCTCCCCAAACACCCCTATTTATAGGAGAGGGCTAGGGTTTAGGGATAAAACATAATTACTGATGTTTAGGAGGTAATTAGATCAAAATATATCCTTAAACGAATTTTTAAACACAAAAGACAAAAATAAACAGCTCACTAAAAATCTGCCCGTTACTGTTCGACGGACACATCGGTCGACTGGGCCGGTCGACCGGTAGATCAAAAATTTGACCGTTATAGGCCAGCGGTCGACCGACCCGGTCGACTGATAAAACCTGTGAGCAAAAATAATATCTCGGTCGACCGCCCCGGTCGACTGGCAGACGTGCACACTGATACGTGCCTCTGCCAGGACTGCGGTCGACTGGTCTGGTCGACCGGACCAGACTGACACAGACTCGGTCGACTGTCCCGGTCGACCGGATCAGGTCAAAAATCGATTTTAAGAAAGAGAACAAAGAGGATTTTGATTTTAACAAAAATACTTTTGAACAGGAAATAGAATTAAACATAAAGATGTATTTGTAGGCAAAAACTTGTATGCAAAATATTTTGTATAATTTATGAGAAATTATTTTGGAATGAGCATGTGCGCAAAAACGTGTGTGATAGAGCTTCAAACCTATCCACTATTCTTTAACATACTATAAACTGAAAAACAAATTACATGAAGACTTCTTGAGCTATCTTCAAGTCTTTGAGCCATCCAATGCCTTGCTAGTGCCTTCTCTTCTATGATCCTTCCTTGATGTGCAATATGCCTTCCTTTCTTTGTGGAACTTAGAAGTTCTTGCAATAGCTAAGCGAATGGTCTCTAAACATGGTACAAACCTGAAACTTATCTTAACAAACTTATTAGTACCAAATAGCTTATATTTGGTTTGTCATCATCAAAACATAAAACAATTAGAGAGTGTAACCTCTTGGGCCAACAATCTCCCCCTTTTTGATGATGACAAAACAAATAGGCTATTTACAAAAATATAGGGAGGAGAAAACTCCCCCTCAAATTATGCTATACATAAAACACAAGAATATGCCCTAGATACCAATAATTGAAATGATGCACCAATCAATGAAACTAATATAAAACACAAAAAATTGCTCTTGATACCAAAAATACCAAAACAACTAAAACACAAGAATTCTCAAAATACATGAATTCAAAAACTCATACATACATAAACACAAAACTCATAAAATAAATCTTTAAATTAAAGCATATAAATTCATATGGAACCAAGACCAAATGAACTTATTTTTGTCATGTAAACTTATTCTCCCCCTTTTTGTCATACATCAAAAAGGGTTATGAAAAATATGTCTATTCAATAATACAAACATTAAGTTCTCCACAAATAAACGAAAATCTAGCAAAATCAAGAGGTTTAGTGAAAATATCGGCTAGTTGTAAATCCGTGGAAACATAATCAATATCTATATCACCTTTCTCAAAATGATCTCTAAGAAAGTGATATCTAATCTCAATGTGCTTGGTCTTACTATGTTGATTTGCATTTTTGATCATGTGTATAGTACTAGTATTATCACAAAATATTTTATATGATCAAAGTGCAAATCAAAATCAAGGAGAGTATGTTTCATCCAAAGGACTTGTGCACAACAAGCCCCCGCGACAACATACTCCGCCTCGGCGGTTGAGAGAGCTACGGAATTTTGTTTCCTAGAGGACCATGAAACAAGACAATTACCAAGAAATTGACATGTCCCACTAGTACTCTTTCTATCTACTCTACAACCCGCATAGTCTGCATCCGAATAGCTAGTCATTGAAAAATCTCTAATTTTCGAATACCAAAGACCCATTCCAATAGTGCCCTTAATATAACGAATAATGCGTTTTACCGCAATAAGATGAGACTCTTTAGGACACGATTGAAATCTAGCAAAAAGACACACACTAAACATGATATCCGGCCTACTTGCCGTCAAATATAAAAGACTTCCTATCATGCTTCTATATAATTTAATATCAACATTTTTACCTTGTTCGTCCTTATCAAGCTTGGTTGTAGTTGCCATTGGAGTGTTGCAAGCCTTTGATCCTTCAAGCCCAAACTTCTTTACTAGCTCCTTTGCGTACTTGGCTTGGTTAATGAAGGTTCCGTCTTGCAATTGCTTGATTTGGAGTCCAAGGAAGAAATTTAGCTCACCCATGGAAGACATTTCAAATTCTAGTTGCATTACCTTCTCAAAATCCTTGCATAAAAGCTCATTAGTAGATCCAAAAATTATATCATCAACATAAATTTGCACAATTAAAATATCATTATCAACATGCTTAATAAAAAGAGTTGTGTCTACTTTGCCTTTAATAAAATCATTTGAAATGAGAAAACTAGAAAGCCTTTCATACCAAGCTCTTGGAGCTTGTTTCAATCCATACAAAGCTTTATCAAGTTTAAAAACAAAATCGGGATGAACATGATCAATAAAACCGGGAGGTTGAGAAACATAAACTTCTTCATTAATAAAACCATTCAAAAATGCACTTTTCACATCCATTTGAAAAAGTTTAAAATTTTTAAAACATGCAAAAGCTAGTGTCATCCGTATGGCTTCAAGCCGTGCTATGGGTGCAAAGGTCTCCTCAAAGTCAATTCCCTCAATCTTGAGTGTAACCTTGGGCCACTAACCTAGCTTTATTCCTAATGACATTTCCGGACTCATCCATCTTGTTTCTAAAGATCCACTTAGTACCAATTATTGGTCTATCGTGGGGCTTAGGAACAAGGTGCCAAACTTGGTTGCGCTCAAATTGATTGAGTTCCTCTTGCATGGCAAGCAACCAATATGGGTCCGTCTCGGCTTCGAGAATGCCCTTGGGTTCAAAATGAGAAATGAAAGCAAAGTTACCACATAGGTCATGGAGTTTGGAGCGCGTTGTGACTCCTTTAGATGCATCACCCAAGATGAGCTCCTTAGGATGATTTGTAGCGTATCTCCAAGCTTTAGGAAGCGGTTGAGTGCTTTCCTCCTTATCCTCTTGAACTTCACCAATAGGGTCTAGCTTTTCTTCTTGAGCGGGTGAGTCCTTCAAGGATAGTCTCTCCATGTCTTCACCTAATAGTTCAATCTCTGCAACATTCTCAATAACCACATTAGATTCTTCAAATTTAACAAGCATGGTTTCTTCTATGGTAAGAGTAGATCTATTGAAAACTCTATATGCTTTGCTAGTAGAGGAATATCCAACAAAGATAGCCTCATAAGTCTTAGCATCAAATTTACCCAAATTATCCTTAGTATTCAAAATAAAACACTTGCATCCAAAAACTTTAAAATATGCAACATTTGGTTTTCTAGAATGATACATTTCAAAAGAAGTTTTTGAAGAATTTTTGCATAAATAAATACGATTCGATATATAGCATGCGGTGTTTACGGCCTCGGCCCATAAATATTTAGGGAGGTCATATTCACTTATCATTGTCCTAGCCATCTCTTGAAGTGTTCTATTTTTCCTTTCTACAACTCCATTTTGTTGTGGAGTTCTAGGACAAGACATTTCATGCTTAATTCCCTTTTCATCACAATAAGTCATGAAGAGTTGGTTAACAAACTCACCACCTCTATCACTCCTTATTCTCAAAATCGAAAAAACCCTTTTCTTTTTCAACTCTTTTTCGAAAAATTTTAAAATGAGAAAAAGTTTGATCTTTATTTTGTAAAAAGAAAACCCAAGTAAAACGGGAGAAATCATCAACCAAAACAAATGCAAATCTACTTCCATTTAAACTCTTAGTTTTAGTTGGTCCAAAAAGATCCATATGAATTAATTCTAAAGGCCTAGTTGACATGATATCCTTGATTGGTTTAAAGGAAGACTTGGTTTGTTTCCCAAGTTGGCACGCACTACAAATGCGGTCTTTCTTAAAATTCAAGCAAGGTATACCCTTCACCAATTCCTTTGAATTAATCCTAGAGATATGGTCAAAAGATGCATGTCCTAATCTTCTATGCCAAAGCCAAGAATTTTCATCAAAAGCATTTAAGCATTTAGTAGAACAATCTAAATTAAGCATGTCAATAATATAAACATTATTATCACGAAAACCGGTGAGAATACAAACATCAGATTTAACATCAAAAATCTTACAAGAAGCATCATCAAAAACAACTTTAAGTCCACGATCACAAAGTTGACTAATGCTAAGAAAATTATGTTTTAAACCATCTACTAAAACAACATTCTCAATAATAGGAGATGCACCAATTGAATGTTACCTATACCGATGATAGTTCCTTTGGAGTCATCCCCGAAGGTGACGGTGCCACCTTCCATGTACCTTGATAGGGTTGTGAAGTTGTTGATGTCCCATGTCATGTGTCTTGAACAACCACTATCAAGGTACCACCGCTCCCTACGTCTTGGAGCTTTGGTGTGTACCTACATCAAACAATTTAAGACTTGATTTTGGTACCCACATTTTCTTGGGTCCTCTAGGGTTAGTGTCATGAACCCAAACAAGATTATTTGTTCTATTTAGTTGATCATAGCAAAACTTAGCTAAATGTCCATTTTTACCACAATATGTGCATCTATATACTCTACCATATTTAAAAGCATAATGGGTGTGTGATTTGTGAGCATGAGCATTGTGAGCATGAGCATGAGAGGTGCTAGCATGAGAATTTTTATCTTGTGAAATTTTAGCATGTGAAGTGTGCTTTTTAGAAAACATGTTCTCAAGTTTCTTAGTATTGAAAGCACAATCATTCAAAACTTTTTCAAATCATTCATTTTGGATTTAAAAGAGAAAATTTCTTTTTCATCAATAATGGGAGATTTGCCTTACAAGTACTCTTGTAGGCACAAAATTCGTTTGCATGGAAATGAAATTAGAAGAAATATCATCTTTTTCTTTAGAAACAATGGCAAGTTGATTTTTAAGAAAAGCAACTTCTTTTTGTAATTTTAAGCATTCAAGTTTCTTATTATCATAAGTTTCAGAAAGTTCTACAAAAGCATGCACTAGAACTTCCTTACTTACATCATCATCTTCATCATCAAGGGATTGAGGAGTTACCTTGGTGTGTTTGCCATGAAACACATATTAGCTTGATCCACCTCCTCTTCGGACTCGCTTTCCGAATCCCATGTTGCTTTGTAGGCTTTCTTTTCCTCTGACTTCTTTGGCTTGAAAGAGGAAGTCATTTTCTTCTTGAACTCCGGACAATCCGCCATGATATGTCCGGGTTTGCGGCAATTATAGCAAATGATCCTCCGCTCTTCTTTTCCTTCGAATTTTCTCCGGAAGTTGAACTTGTTCTTTCGTACAACCTCTTAACATTCCGTACAAGTAGAGTTAGCTCCTCATCTTCTTCTTCGTCTTCATCATCGTCATCATTGGTGGATGAAGTCTTGAAGGCTATGGATTTCTTCTTTGAAGTAGTGGCTTCTTCTCTTGCCTTCTTCTCCATCTCATGGGTCTTTAGGTTCCCAATGAGACTAATGATGTCCATCTCGTCCTTGTCGTTCAACTCCTTTAAGGTGGTGGCCTTGATCTCCCATGAAGAAGGAAGAGCCCGTATTACTTTGCGCACCTTTTGATCGTTGGAGATGACATCACCTAATGAAGAAAGACCATTTGTAATTTTAGTGAAACGAGTAATCATACAATCAATGGATTCATCATCAAGCATTTTAAATGATTCATATTGAGACCTCAAGAGATCTATCTTAGCTCTCTTGACTTGTGAAGTCCCTTCATGTGTGACCAATAAGTGTTGCCAAATCTCATAGGCGGATTGGCAATGAATTACCCGTGTAAGGTCATCCTCATTCAAGGCGGTTAATAGGGAGTTTTGGGCTTTGGAGTTAGCCTCATATTCTCTAAAGTTGAAGTCGGTCCAAGTGCTCTCATCATTATCGGGTGCTACATAGGGTTTAGTCAAGGACTTGGCCACTAAGCTACCCAAAGATTGCAAAAATATAGTCATCCTAACCTTCCAAATTGAGAAATTTAGTCCATCAAATTTAGGAGGGGTTTTGATGTTATCGGCCATGTTTACTAGTGTATGAATGGATGAATGAAAATGTTGATTAGCAATATTTTAAGGATCTCTCTATGGATGTTAAGCCAAACCTAGAGTCCAAGCTCTGATACCAATTGAAAAGTCACCTAGAGGGGGAGTGAATAGGTGACAATGCTAATCAAAGGGCAAATAAAAATTTAAAGCTACTACAATTACAAACAAGAATCACAAGATGAATGCAAGCAAGTAAGTATGACAATGAATATGATGAGCAAGTAATAAGTGCAATCAAAGTAGATTAAAAATTGCAAGAATGTAAACCAATCGCAAACACAAGGATATGTTATCGAGGTTCGAGCACCCAGCTCTACTCCCCGCCTTCCCCAGAAGGATTCCGACCACTTTCACTATCACAAAGATCTTAAATACAATGGAGTACCCAACTCCTACAATCTCAAGAACAGTAATTTCCTTGGTAGTCAAAAGATCACAAACTCTCTCTTTCAAATATCTCTTCCCTTACAAAGGTCCTTAGAGAATATTGAGTAAGAATGAAGCTCTTGTTGTAAGTGAAGAAAGAAATTAAATCAGAGAGTATTTGAAAACCCTTCAGAAAATCAGTGAGAAATTCAGCACAAAAACCAAGAAACAAGTCTCTTTTGAAAGCCTTAAACTTTTGAATTTTCTAGCAAAAATTGTAGTTACAAATCTCTCCCCAAACACCCCTATTTATAGGAGAGGGTTAGGGTTTAGGGATAAAACATAATTACTGATGTTTAGGAGGTAATTAGATCAAAATATATCCTTAAACGAATTTTTAAACACAAAAGACAAAAATAAACAGCTCACTAAAAATCTGCCCGTTACTGTTCAACGGACACATCGGTCGACTGGGCCGGTCGACCGGTAGATCAAAAATTTGACCGTTATAGGCCAGTGGTCGACCGACCCGGTCGACTGATAAAACCTGTGAGCAAAAATAATATCTCGGTCGACCGCCCCGGTCGACTGGCAGACGTGCACACTGATACGTGCCTCTGCCAGGACTGCGATCGACTGGTCCGGTCGACCGGACCAGACTGACACAGACTCGGTCGACTGTCCCGGTCGACCGGATCAGGTCAAAAATCGATTTTAAGAAAGAGAACAAAGAGGATTTTGATTTTAACAAAAATACTTTTGAACAGGAAATAGAATTAAACATAAAGATGTATTTGTAGGCAAAAACTTGTATGCAAAAATATTTTTGTATAATTTATGAGAAATTATTTTGGAATGAGCATGTGCGCAAAAACGTGTGTGATAGAGCTTCAAACCTATCCACTATTCTTTAACATACTATAAACTGAAAAACAAATTACATGAAGACTTCTTGAGCTATCTTCAAGTCTTTGAGCCATCCAATTCCTTGCTAGTGCCTTCTCTTCTATGATCCTTCCTTGATGTGCAATATGCCTTCCTTTCTTTGTGGAACTTAGAAGTTCTTGCAATAGCTAAGCGAATGGTCTCTAAACATGGTACAAACCTGAAACTTATCTTAACAAACTTATTAGTACCAAATAGCTTATATTTGGTTTGTCATCATCAAAACATAAAACAATTGGAGAGTGTAACCTCTTGGGCCAACAGCATTCAACAAGAGAATCATTAAGCTACTCAAAAAATTCGTTTCATCAAATAAGCGAGACTGGAATGAGAAGCTTAGTGAATGTCTTTGGGCCTACCGAACCACGGTTCGGACCCCCCAGGAAATACGCCTTTTTCCCTGGTGTACGGATGCGAAGCGGTTATACCATTAGAAATTCAGACGCCATCATTGCGAATCGTTTAATGACTAAGATGACAACAGAAGACAATGATCGGTTGCGTCTTCAAGAGCTCGAAGCCCTAGATGAAAAGCGGTTACAAGCTCAGCAACACATTGAGTTGTATCAAGCCTGGATCTCAAAAGCCTTCAATAAGAAGGTCAAGCAAAGAGTCTTCCAGAAAGGAGACTTGGTTTTAACCGTCAGACGACCGATGATCATGACGCACAAAACAAAGGCAAATTTCAGCCCAAATTGGAAGGACCGTTTGTAATAGAAACAGTCTATTCAAACGGGGCATATCGCCTTATAACTTCATATGGTGATTTACTCATGATGCCGATCAATGACAAGTTCTTAAAGAAGTATTATCCTTGATAGTATCATTTTCATGATCAAGTTAACATTACACATCTGATCAAGACCTTCAAATCTAAGATATACAGAAGGAGCGCTCCTCTCTTTCTCTAAACGAGATCATACAATCATAAACTAGTATAGAGCTGATCGTATACTGGTTGTCTCAAAGAAGAATCAAGGTTACAAATACAGTAACCAAATAATTCAACACCTCTAACGGTTAAGGATAGAGGAAAATGTTGGCCTTTAAGCCCAACATAAGTGCTCGACAACTCATCATGCTGAGGGGAATAGCATGGCTAGCCCGACTCAAACGGTAGTTGGTAAAGGCGTACCAAATCCGTTGACAGCTGAAGATTTGCTAAAAATCCTAAGGGACCTGTTCCCATTTGATTCCCTCTCCAAAATCACTTACCAATTCCCATTCATGGAATGGTGAGACCACATATAAAGGTATCCATATCCCTTGCAAAATGATGAGTATAACCTATCATGATAACATTAAACCTCTGGTAGCAAGACTATAATCTACTCCCCAACGGATAAAACCAATATCCCCAGTGAATAAACCCCACTTGTCATTCTCTTCAGCAGGGTGACAGGTCCACTCGAATTACTGTTATGTTCAAGTACCTCTAACAGTAAATGAATCATTGTCAAGTTAACATCACACCTCTGACAAATTACTTTACAAGTCCCCACGGAGTTCTTTTTGTCACGTTAACGATTACCTCTGACATGTAATCTCTTATGGGATTCATTTTCTAACTCCCCAACAAGTTTCTGGTAGACTCCCTTCAAAGTTTATTGTTTCCCACTCAGTCCTCAGTGGACTTTTATGGTTGTCACGTTAACAATATATCTCTGACAATTTCTTCCAAATAACATCCGAAGGAGATATCAAAATCCCCATGGAGTAATAATCTAGTCTTATTTCCCCCAGTGAGACTATTTCTTTGTCATCATGTCCAGTTCGTCACCTCTGAATGACAAAATTTTGAGCTTGGTGGCTTCTCAATCGGTTACGTCCCTGCGACCTCTGAACCGACAGATAGCCAAGTCTCATCTTTCAGTCCAGTATAGGACTATTTCTTTGTCATCATGTCTAGTTCGTCACCTCCGAATGACAAAATTTTGAGCTTGGTGGCTTCTCAATCGGTTACGTCCCTGCGACCTCTGAACCGACAGATAGCCAAGTCTCATCTTTCAGTCCAGTATAGGACTATTTCTTTGTCATCATGTCCAGTTCGTCACCTCTGAATGACAAAATTTTGAGCTTGGTGGCTTCTCAATCGGTTACGTCCCTGCGACCTCTGAACCAACAGATAGCCAAGTCTCATCTTCAGTCCAGTATAGGACTATTTCTTTGTCATCATGTCCAGTTCGTCACCTCTGAATGACAAAATTTTAAGCTTGATGGCTTCTCAATCGGTTACGTCCTTGCGACCTCTGAACTGACAGATAGCCAAGTCTCATCTTTCAGTCCAGTATAGGACTATTTCTTTGTCATCATGTCCAGTTCGTCACCTCTGAATGACAAAATTTTGAGCTTGGTGGCTTCTCAATCGGTTACGTCCCTGCGACCTCTGAACCGACAGATAGCCAAGTCTCACCTTTCAGTCCGGTTAGGACCATTTCTATGTCATCATGTCCAATTCGTCACCTCTGAATGACAAAATTTTGAGCTTGGTGGCTTCTCAATCGGTTACATCCTTGTTACCTCTGAACCGACAGAGATAGCCAAGTCTCACCTTTCAGTCCAGTTAGGACCATTTCTTTGTCATCATGTCCAGTTCGTCACCTCTGAATGACAAAATTTTGAGCTTGGTGGCTTCTCAATCGATGTCCAGCTCGTCACCTCTGAATGACAAAATTTTAAGCTTGGTGGCTTCTCAATCGGTTACATCCCTGCGACCTCTGAACTGACAGATAGCCAAGTCTCATCTTTTAGTCTAGTACAGGACTATTTCTTTGTCATAATGTCCAGTTCGTCACCTCGAATGACAAAATTTTGAGCTTGATAGCTTCTCAATCGGTTACGTCCCTGCAACCTCTGAACCGACAGATAGCCAAGTCTCATCTTTCAGTCTAGTATAGGACTATTTCTTTGTCATCATGTCCAGTTCGTCACCTCTGAATGACAAATTTTGAGCTTGGTGGCTTCTCAATCGGTTACGTCCCTGCGACCTCTGAACCGACAGATAGCCAAGTCTCATCTTTCAGTCCACTATAGGGCTATTTCTTTGTCCAGTTCGTCACCTCTGAATGGCAAAATTTTGAGCTTGGTGGCTTCTCAATCGGTTACGTCCCTGCGACCTCTGAACCGACAGATAGTCAAGTCTCATCTTTCAGTCCAGTATAGGACTATTTCTTTGTCATCATGTCCAGTTCGTCACCTCTGAATGACAAAATTTTGAGCTTGGTGGCTTCTCAATCAGCTACGTCCTTGTTACCTCTGAACCGACAAATAGCCTATTCTCACCTTTCAGTCCAGTTAGGACCATTTCTTTGTCATCATGTCAAGTTCGTCACCTCTGAATGACAAAATTTTGAGCTTAGTCGCTTCTCAATCGATTATGTCCCTGCGACCTCTGAACCGACAGATAACCAAGTCTCACCTTTCAGTCCAGTTAGGACCATTTCTTTGTCATCATATCCAGTTCGTTACCTCTGAATGATAAAATTTTGAGCTTGGTGGCTTCTCAATCGGTTACGTCCCTGCAACCTCTGAACCAACAGATAGCCAAGTCTCACCTTTCAGTCCAGATTGGACCATTTCTTTGTCATCATGTCCAGTTCGTCACCTCTGAATGACAAAATTTTGAGCTTGGTGGCTTCTCAATCGGTTACGTCCTTACGATCTCTGAACTGACAGATAGTTATGTCTCATCTTTTAGTCCAGTATAGGGCTATTTCTTTGTCATCATGTCCAGTTCGTCACCTCTGAATGACAAAATTTTAAGCTTGGTGGTTTCTCAATCGGTTACGTCCCTGCGACCTCTAAACCGACAGATAGCCAAGTCTCATCTTTCAGTCCAGTAGGGACTATTTCTTTGTCATCATGTCCAGTTCGTCACCTCTGAATGACAAAATTTTGAGCTTGGTGGCTTCTCAATCGATTACGTCCCTGCGACCTCTGAACCGACAGATAGCCAAGTCTCATCTTTCAGTCCAGTAGGGACTATTTCTTTGTCATCATGTCCAGTTCGTCACCTCTGAATGATAAAATTTTGAGCTTGGTGGCTTCACAATTGGTTACGTCCCTGCGACCTCTGAACCGACAGATAGTCAAGTCTCACCTTTTAGTCCAGTAAGGACTATTTATTTTAACGTGTGATTAACACTATCAGTTTATCGCCGCTGATTAGATTAATTATACCGTTATTCCGCTTCCTTTTGAGGATTGTAACAACAACTTGAAAATAAGGATTGAAAATTCAGAAAAATAAAACAAGTTGGAAATACAACAGAGGAATCAAATAAAATTATTTTTTTATTGATTTCAAAAGAGGGATACATGGATGCTCGGATTATAAGCTACTTGATCCGTTCTTCAAGAGTAACCAGCCTATTCTTCCTCTCCTTAACAGCTCTGAGAAGTACCTGCGACCTCAACTCGGCCTCGTTAAAGCTCGCCGTTTGGGATAAGCGAACCTCAATTTCAACCAAAGTTGCCCTCTGTGCTAGCTCCTGCTGCAGGACTTCGTCATTCTGAGCCTTAAGCTGCTCTAGCCGAGCAATCTCTTCAAGACGCACCAGTTCAGCCTTGGACAAAAGAAGATTAGCCTTCTTGATCATTTCCTTGGCCTTTTCAATCTTATCCTCAGCGTCAAGAAAAGCGCTGTTAGAAGCATCTATGACGTCCCCAAGTTCTACTCTCCTCATCTCCAAGGATTTCAAGTCGGAAGAAATTGCCTTAGCTGCTTCTTGAGCGGCGAGATGGGCTTCATGCATTTGAGCAGCAAGGTGCGCATGCTGTTCGTTAACTGAAGACTCCAGATCTGAATGGCTAAGACGGCTCCATTCGTCCACATCCCTCTCAAGCCTGTCCACCAGAAGCTCCAATGTGGCGGCCTGGTCGTCCCCTCTAAAGTCTCGGATACTGTCAATGCTTCGGGAGAGGACCACCTTTAAAGCAAAGAATGAGGTAGTCGAGCCCTTCAAGACCAAAGCAACGGATCGCTTTAAGCCCTTATAAAATCTGTCGACTATCTCAGCCACGAATTCATTCTCGGCCTTAACTACTCCCGGTGAACGAGCAACCTCTGAAGACAAAGCTTCCACCAGTTTCACTGACATAACTGTGGAAGGAATAGTAGAAGCACTGGCTGGAGCAATATGAGAGATCACCGGTGATCTCAGAGGAGTCCTCATTGAAACCAGTACATTAGCCACAACCGAAGTAGGGCTAGTGACTATTTCTGGGAGAGCTGGCTCAACCACCAGTGTTGGAGAAGTAGGACTGATAATCACCTTCAGCTCCGCGCTTGGCAAGATAGGCGGCACTGGCAAAACCAATGGCATCTTACTTACCGATATAGTTAGAAGTGAGGTTGGTTCCGTGACTACTGTTCCCTCAATCCCCTTTCCTCTGGCCGGTTCGGGCTGATAAGAGGGCAGGTCGTGATACAAAATATCCAACTCAGCAGCATCCGTCGCGGTCGAAGTACTTGTTTCACCCCTGAGTCCCTCAGGGAGACTGGTTGGTCCCTTTGAAGTCGATGCGCCCAAGGGCGGGGCAACAACTGTGGTTAAACTTTGATTACGCAAGGCGTAATGAATATCACGAGAAAAATTACTCATGAAAGAGCAAAATGTTACCAAAAGATGGTATCGCCTCAACTGCCTTGGCCGCAGTCTCTCTCTGAAATCCCTCGACAACGACTTCAGTCCTCTCAGGCTCCATGGGAAAAATTTTGGCAGAATCAACACGGACGGCCGGCCCCACTTCACTCGCTGAACCCTCTGTTGTCCACCCAAAAGAGCTGGAAGCTATGGGACTTCCTTTTGAGGCCCCAACACCTGAAGGACCAATATCAGCCGCGTCACCTCCAGATTCTTCCGAGACGGCAAAATAACTAGCCTCATCGCCTTCTCTATAAGTGAACAGGGGATCATAATGCTCCCCCTGTTCTCCTGCGACCTCGGCTCTCGGGTCTCTCACCGCCTCAGTTCCTGAGTCATGAAGTAAACAATGAGCTGTATGGAATATATAAGAGTATATTGAAAGAACGGAGCTGATCTTACTGTTGGCCCAGAGGCCTTCCACTCTAGTTTTGATGATGATTAACTCATGTAGTTATAGTTACTAATAATCTTGTGATATTCAGTTTTAGATATTTAATCAAGATATTAGTAGGTGATTAGCTTCAACAAAGGTGTTTTGGAGCTTTCACATGGTGATTCAAGAGCCCGAGCGTCAAAGTTCATATCTAGCACTCGTTGGAGTCAAGCTCGGTGGATCACGTTTGGATCGAGTCGACTTGGAGACGGCGCTCTACAAGAAGACTTCGGTACATTGTTTAGTTTATAGTCTAGATCCATTGTTAAAGATTAGATAGTGTGATATGCTCAAGTTCACAACACACACACTTGCTTTGAGTTTCATGTTTTGGTTTTCGATTTTTGATTTAACCAATCTTAGTTTTCATGAATAGATAGAATCAACAAGTTTACATGGTTTAATGTATATTAGATTTGTTCTATATACATCTATGCTTCAACTATTTAAACAAACTTAGTTTGATAGTCTATTTCATGAGTTTGAGTTTTGGTATTTAAACAAAACTTATTTTCTGATTTAATGTCAAAAACATTGATATATATATATATATATATATATATATATATATATAATATATATATATATATATATATATATATATATATATATATCTTTCATGTATATTGGATTATATCCATATACTATATGCCTCAAAGTTGTTTCAATATCATGATTTTGTATTTGGATGAGTTTTGAAAAATCGGATTTCCATTTCAAAATCTAAGTTTTCAAAAATACGGATTTTGGTTTTCGGCAAAATTTTTAAGACACAAAAATGGTTCAAATAAGTTGAAATATGTGTTGAATTTTTTCACACATGTTTGTATATCATAGTATTATACTGAAACTATTTTTGTGGATTTTTAGAGATTTTATGGGATTTATTAGTTAATTAAAAACCCAAGTTTTAAATCCTATAATCAGCCCTGCCAGGCTCTGGCGGTCGACCGGGCCGGTCGACCGGACCGGTCGACCGACGTGCACAAGGACGTGCACACAGGCCGGCCACTTAGGCCGGTCGACCGAGCGGTCGACCGACTGCTAGTGCCCCACTCTCGGGTGGGAGCGGTTGACCGAGCGGTCGACTGAGCGGTCGACCGAGCGGTCGACCGGCCAGAGAGCAACTGCTCTCTGGATTTGGCACGGTCGACCGCGCGGTCGACCGGCATGCTCAACAGTCATATTTTGACCGTTGGCCGGTCGACCGGAAGGTCATTTTTGACCTTTCTGCCTGCCAACGGGCAGATTTCAAATGGGGTATAAATATCCCCCCATTTGAGTTGTTTCTTACCAAGTTTTCAAGAGAGAAAAATTTACATTCTTAAAGTGTTTTATTACTAGTTTCAAAAGAGTTTTAGAGATTTAAAGATTTGATCCTTATCTTGTTTTTAAAAGGGGTTGGAAAGTTCAAAGAAAAGAAAAGTCTTTGGGAATTAGTTTGATCTTCATTTTTAATTCTATCTAGAGTCTTTTCCTAGAGTTTTTCTTTGAGTTTTTGATTTCCAAACTCTTTATTTTCCACACTTGAGCTATCTTGCTATCTTATCTATAGGATCTTTATCTTTGTGGGAAAATTAGTTTGTGGTTGAGATAGACCACCAAGTTGTAAACTTCCATCTTTGTGATATCCCTCTAGTGAGAGGTGATTGAGTTGGTATCCCTCTATTGTGAGGTGATTGTGGAAGTGGTGTTTGGCTCCCTCTAGTGAGAGGTGGAGATTGTGTTGTAATCCTCAAGTGTGAGGTGATTGTGTTTGAATGGCTTTGTGCCTAGCCTCTAAGTGTAGAGGTTGTGTTGTAATTGAGAGAGGAGTTGTGTACTCTCGGTTATTGTATTGCCCAAATCTCAGTGGAGGTTCCCTGTGTGGGAAGTCCTGTGTGGACGAGATAGTGGAAATCCTTCTGTGTGAAGGCGGGGACGTAGAGCTTTGTGCTCGAACCTCGAAACATATCTTAGTGTTTGCGTTTGATCCACTTTCTCTCTCTCTTACTTTGTGCATTGCATCATATTGCCATATCATATATATGCTTGTGTTGTTTGTGTGTGCCTCACTTGTGTTTAACCACGAGAGCTTCATATAGCACTTCAACTCTTATTCAGAGGAATCAAGAGGAGTTAGTCCAGAGCCCTTCACCGGGAATTCGGCTACACTCGTTGGTTACATTAAGTGTGTTTGCAATTAAGTTTTAATTTCGCATTTTGTTCATTAGATTAGTCGTACACCTATTCACCCCCCTTTAGGTATAATTTCACTTACTCGGGTCTGGAACAGCTTTACCAGCAGGCTGCCTAGGAGCCGACAGCTTAATGACTAATGGAGCAGGAGGAGGAGGCACTGCAGATGATTCGCCCTCTGCAATAACAGTAGGAGCGTAGCGACGAGGCTTCTTCACTACCCTCTTCCTGCGAGATCCGCCTTGCCGCTTTCGTTTGAAGTGGACATCAGGATCTTCTTCCTCCAACCATCCACCTCTACATCTTCCATGGGGGCTGTGCCTACCCCCCAGAAGCAGCTGCTAGAGCCTCAGCACCTGTATCCCCTTCAAATCGTGGACTTCCTGCGTCCAAGGCCTCGCTATTATCAACAGCAATAAATTCCCCGAGGCCTGGCACGCGACCCTCTTACCCTCGCTTCTCTCAGTAACCTTCCACTTCAACCGCTGAGAGATCAACTTCACACCAAAGAATTAATAGAAAACCCAGTTGGTGTGGAGTTCGAAGTTCTATACCACTGGCAGAATCCCAGGGTCGTCAGAAGGTTCGGAGTCCTCAGCGGCATGCACAGTCGCGCCTCAGTGCAGCCAGCAATATAAAACCGCCAGGCGCGAGCTCCATCGATGAGGCTCCCTATAAAGGCCAGGCTGCTGTTCGGATTACCTACGTACGGTTGGTCATACCCAAACTGACAAGCAAACTGACTCGGAACATAGGACTCCAGGTAACAGGTGTCCCCGCTTCTATACAACAAGTGGGATGGCCGGATGCTAACCAGCCATTCGAAGACTCAACGACGTCTGCCTTCCCCTATATCCTTGAATTCTTCACCATAGCCTGCATATGAATGTAGGGAAAGCACCGCAAAAGGCTGTAGACGTCATGGCGGCACACCAGTTTGTGGACCGCAGCCACATAAATCTGTGACCACGAACACCCCTCGAATCGACGGAGAAGCGCCATTCGAACACCTTCTGGGGGTTCCTCACCGGCTTGGATGATGGAGGGGCAGTGAAGGGCGAACCATGCTATCAAATAAGTATATGGCAAACTAATTCTGGGGTTTGGTCCGTCGCGAGGCAAGATAGTCCCCTTTCCCGCTTCGTCGTTGGTGGCCTACAGAAAGCCTCCGTCAATGCACGAAGACCTCTTTGAATACAGCACACCATTGCTGGAAGAAGTCCAAGAGAACGACCATGGACTAGACAAACAGTCGGTAATAAGGCAGTTGGATGAATGACGTCGCTAGACGGAGATGGCACCACGCATCTCTTCAGCCAAACCATTAAAAAGCCAGCTAAAAGTGCCTTCCGGGACGTCGGTCGACAAGCCTGGTGGTGGAAACTCCGAAGAATATCACCTTTCTCATAGGGTCCATCATCTTCTTCTAAAATCAAATCCCCTTGAGAGCGCTCTTGCATCCTGCGAAAGATGTCTTCATCTTTAACTCCACAGTGAGCCGCTTCGGGAGTACCTTCCAGATCAGGGAACAAATAATTTTCCCAGTTCTTCAAACTGCATGAAGCTCCCTTATGGCTCCCATGCATGCTTGAGCAAATGTAAAGTGGCACATCAACTCCCGGTAAGTTTCAAACAAGGCGGGCTCCTACTTCTCCAGAAGTGCCAATTCCGCCTCACACAGAAAATAATCTTCATATGGGAGAGACCCCAAAGGCAGAGCAGAGACTTCCCACATCTTGTGCACAAAAATTTGATTGGGAAAGGGATAGTGTGAAGTATTTGCACAGATATTATGTAAAAGAGGGAAGGTTTAGATTCAACCTTAGGTGCTTTGATCACTCCACAAATGTATTTAATATGTTTAATGTATCCTTTCCAATCTCTGTTATAGCATGGGCTATACCGAATCGATTCTCAGGGAGAGCTTGCGATGGAAGCGTTACGGTTCGTTGTGAAGATAGAAAACGAAGAATCTTCTTTGTCTTAAAAGAAAGAATAAAACATGGAAAAAGAAATGAAAGAATCGGTGGATATGTTCATGATGGAAAATGAAAAGAAATCAAAACAAGATTGGCTTTTGGATTAACACTAAAAAGAAAAGAAAACTTGTAAAAGATTTGAAGATGGAGAAAACCATGACTAGCTAACCTTACTACCTTGCTAAAAACTTACTAAACTCCGTGATGGTGAATGCGTGCCTCATGTTGATTCATCGGCAAAGATTTGTCTTGCGTGTTGGTCTAATTACTTTCCCACTTGAATGACGGGTGATCACTCTTGGACTTGTCTTGTAGACTCATAGATGACATAGGCCTACAAGATAGACTTTCAATAATGGAATCAAAAGAGCGACACTCAAGGGATGCTAAGGAAGAAGATACAACATTCATTAATTGAAGTAAAGAAGTTGTACAACAAATAGCATATGTTTGGTGATCCATCTCCATGTTCCATCAAGGCACTTGTTCTAAAGACAAGGCTCTAAATGAGGCACACATGAATCATATGGAGAATTACAACAAGAACTTGCCAAGCAATGAAAGTAACCCATCGGAGAAGAGAAGACCATACAACTTGCAATATTAAAGATAGCAATCACCCATGAGTTAGTAGTTAGCAAGGTTGGTGGTTTAGCTAGTCATGTAAGAAAGAATTAGCTACTAGCCATTACAAGAAAAGAAAAGCAAAGCATGAATAAAATTGCAAGTAAAGTAAAGCTAGAATTAAAGAAAGCAAGTAATACTAGAAAATGCTCAAGTAGAGAGAAGAGAATGGATGAATCCTTACTTCACAAGTTTTCACACCTTGGTCTACATAAGCTTTCTCTCTCTTACTACTCTCTTTTGCAGAATTTCTAGGGAGGAAGAAGAAGAAGAAGATTAAAGCACTAAAATCCTAGAGAAAAAATACAAAATTACAAAGCTTTATCCTCTAATCTCTCCTCTCTCCTTCCTCACTACCCTCTCTTGCGCTCGTGCAGGCCCAGGTGCTGTATTTATAGGCCTCAGAGAGAAGGATCTAGAGCCCGGGTTGTTGGAGAAAATCTCGGCCCTAACAGACCTGTAACTGCCGCAGATTTGCGGCAGTTACCAGAATTTGCGGCAGAGTCTAGGTTGTTGGGCAACAGCTTTCTGTTGTAAGTTTGTTAGAAGTTTGTTAGCCACGTGGAGTTTCTGGAAGAGTGAGCTGGCGCGTGGAATTCTCCAGATCCTGGGCTCAAAACTTGGGCTCTCTTTTGGGCTTGAAATTAATTCCCTTTAATTATTGCTAATTAAAGGAATTTTGGGCCTTTTCTCATTTCAGATGTGGACCTGCAAAAAATAGAGAGAAGAACATTAAAAATCATATTTTTATTTGCAATATGCATGGGAATGATGTGGTAAAATATGCAAAATTGGATAACAATCACACCCCCACACTTATTCTTTTGCTCGTCCCGAGCAAAACAATGAAAAGAAAAACTATACTACCAATTTATTACACCACTTTCGCAGGTGACGCGATTGCACTGAGCGTGTGCAACAAGCCGTTAAACCTCTAGGTTACCCTAGAGGAGGAGTGTTGTCTCCTGAGGGTTTTCAGCGGATTACACCCACAAAATCCATAAAGAAAGAAGACAAATGTTAGTGTTTTGAAAACGTATTTTGAAAGAGAGACATGTTTTCGAACTATTTTTGCAAAAATATAAGTGATCTAAGGTCATAAGTCCACCTATAATCATTCTTTCTTAAACTTAGTCTCTATGCAAGATCTTGTCTTCAATTAAGGTAAGAATTCAAAATTGGATTGAATACTTTATCTTTCATAAAACCTAGATAGTATGCACATTGTGATAGTGAAGATTTCTAGGATTTCAACTCTAACCATAAAGCCATTTATTAATATATATATATTTATTTATTTTTCTTCCCTTAGTTTAGGCTTTCTAGTTCACCCTTGTAACGAGCCTATAACCGATGACTCCCAAACCAGTCGGTCTTAGGGCACCAGATGAGAAAACATCCCTCGGGTTTAAGGACTCGAGTGAAAAAGGCCACAAAACTAAAGGGGATTATTTATTTCCTTTACCACCGTTAGGCGTGAATATCATGCTTCTTGAGGCACAATTATTCAGCTTAATAAGTGATGTTTTTTTATTTATATATATTTTTTTTCTTTTTCTTTTTCTTTTTTTTATGGCCTTTTTGGTCTTTGTTTCCATCCCAGAAATGTGTAAATGTGAAGTGCATACTTTCTAAGGCAAAAAATTCAAGATAAAAATATCTCCCCAATTTTACTTACTTAGCCTATAATTTCAAACAAGATCTATTATTTCAACTAGGTTTAAGATGTCATAATTAAGGCTTTCTTAATTTCTAAGATACATCTTAATTTTCTTTAAAATAGATCAAAACATTTGTCTCTTATTTCAAAAAGTTTTTTTTTATTTTTTTAATTATTTCTAAAAGAAGTGTAAAAGAAAGAAAATCTAAAAAACTCTATGTTAGTAAACCCTCCCCCACACTTATTTCATGCATTGTCCTCAATGCATCATGATATATGTATGCATGAAACAAATAGAGAGGGACGGAAAAAATTACCTCAAGGTGGTGGTTCCGGTGGCGGCCTGATTGGTCCACGAAACATGGCCCAATCAACTTTGCTTTGGGTTTTGAGGAACCCACCAGAAATATCATGAATATGACCCACTAAAAAGATAAATCCATGAAGGATCTTTATTAAATATTTAACCCCATCTAATTTCCATTTTCCATAAGTAATTTCGGAGTCAAATTTATCAACTACCTTGTCCCAGAATGGTGTATGAAATGATAGAACGGTTGACTTGGACTCAGGAAGGACAGGAACTAATACCGACTCAGGAAGGTGACTTAAGTCGAGTAAAGGTTCAGGAGTCGAAATGAGTTCAGGAATTGGGTCCAAGTCAAAAAGTTGAAACTCCAGTCCACATATTGTCCAACAATGGAATGTGACCTAATATGGGTGTTATCTCTTTACTTCCAATATTAAGGAATTCTAGCTCATCGCCATACAATTCTTCAAAACTAAGGTCAACATCTTCCGTCAGAATTCTACAATCAGTTTCAGAAGTAAAGAGATTGTGAGAATCTAGGTCACATTTCTCATGTAGTTCAATACCAAAGAATGGAGAACTTGCCAATTTGTCAATAGTATCTTCAGAAGTGTATAATTGGTCAAGTTCAATATGATCCTTAAAGATGGGTGATTCAACTTCATTATGAATTGGGACAGGATCCAATGTCGACTCCGGGAAAAGATTGAAGTCAGGTAAAGTTACCGGAGTCATTATTGAATCAGGAAAAAGAATTGAATTACTAAGTTGGGGTTCAAGATCACATTCCTCATGTAGTTCAATTCCACAAAAATGTGAACTTGCCAATTTATCAATGGGACTTTCAAAAGTATGAAATTGGTCAAGTTCAATATGATCATCATAAAATTTTGGTGATTCAATTTCACAATGGATAGGCACTTGATCCAATACTGACTTTGGAAATGGAGTGAAATCAGATAAAGATATGGGAGTCATTATTGGATCAGGAAGTAGAATTGAATCATCAAGTGGAAGTTCAGGATCATATTCATGTTCAAGTTCAATTTCAGGAAAAGGAAAACTTGCCAAAATGTCAATGGGTTTTGAAGTTTGGACAAGTTCAGGTGGTTGTGCTGAAATTGAATTATGATTTTCAAAACTACATGACTCATCGGCTCTAACAGAATGGCTAGTGATACCAGATCTGGTCAAACGGTGAGAACGTAAAGATTCAACCATCATATCTATGTCACGATTTCTAGCATTTTGAGCATGAGTCATGTCTTCAAGCATCTTTCCATAATTGATGAATTCATTGTCTGGATGAAAAGATGAAGTGTTGTCTTGGAAGTGATAGTGAAATTGTGAGTCCATCAGATTTTGTGATTTGTGTTTGGACTCACGCATACTCATTTCCAAAATTGACGGTGTTCTATTTTGGACTGGTGGAAATGAGTCTGTGTCTTGAAAATATTGTGGACTGGGTGGAGAAGGAGGACAAGGTGGTTGGAAATTATGCTCGGGGTAAGTGAATCCCCACTGACTCGGTGAAGAGTTGAAATCATTATGGAAATTATAGTTATTAGATGGGGGGTATGAGTCATATTGATTCGGATAAGACCAATCCGGCACACTAGGTTGGTCAAAGTTATGATATGCCGGGTTGGTAATATCCGAAAATGAAGTCGATGTGTAATATGAATTATTATTAAAGTTGGAAAAATTGTTATTATAAGCCATATCACACAATGAAATACAAAAAAGAAACAAACAATTAAACAAACAAAAAAAGAAAAAAAAATTCTAACCGAAGTTAGGGTAGACCTATGACCTAGACGACTCCTAACTGATTAGACCGTCCACGGGAGGTTTAGTGTAGACTTTGACCATAAGCTAATCAGCCAGGTCAGGGCAAGGTTGTTGGGAGGTTTCCGTCAAAGACGTTCCTTAATTAAGTAACCACCAACCTTCGGGCTTTCGGCCCTCAATCCCTTTCCTAAACACTGATTTTACAAGAGTCAATTTCCAACACTTTTCCCCCTTAGGATAATCTCCTAAGTGAGTCCGAGATGTCCCTAGGGCCAACGTCTATTTTTTTTTTTAAATTAGGCTTAGGTTAGTGAGTGCTGGGATAGTGGTTTTTGGGCTAAGGAAAGGGTAATGAAATCCCCCACCTTATCTTATTTATGAGTTAGTGCCCTTAAAATTGGATTTTGCAAGTGTACAAGATATATAAGTAGGATTCACTCAAAGTATGAAAAATCTAGCAAGAGAAGATTCCTAGTCTACATGTAATGCAAAACGTACCTTGCTCCAGCACTCTTCAACAGTAAAAGTAAATGAATTGAAAAGACACGTGCCTAGAAATGCAAATGTCTAATCAATTTTCAACGTTTCAACCAATTTTTTACTGTTGATTATTATTAACAGGAGTATGGTGAAGAATACAAGAAATTAAGTATTGCAGCAGCTGTATTTTATAGAGCCAGAGACCCTGCAGAAAAGTTGTCAGTAGTCCTCTCCTCCTTGCCGCAAATCAGCGGCAAATGCCGTGGAATTGCGGCAATTCAGAGGGCTTCTGGTTTCTGCTTTCAAGAGCAGAAGCCCAGAGCCACTTATATGTTATTGCAATGCAAATTTTCTTGTTCTTCAACCGTAACCTGCAACAGAGAAGAAAGTTCGTTTAGTTCTTCACTTTAAACCAAAAACCGTTGCTCCCCCGGCAACGGCGCCAATTGTTTATAGTATAGTGGAGTAATTTTTTTTTAAATTAGGATCCCCGGCAACGGCGCCAAAAATTTGATTGGGAAAGGGATAGTGTGAAGTATTTGCACAAATATTATGTAAAGAGGGAAGGTTTAGATTCAACCTTAGGTGCTTTGATCACTCCACAAATATATTTAATATGTTTAATGTATCCTTTCCAATCTCCGTTATAGCATGGGCTATACCGAGTCGATTCTCAGGGAGAGCTTGCGATGGAAGCGTTACGGTTCGTTGTGAAGATAGAAAATGAAGAATCTTCTTTGTCTTAAAAGAATGAATAAAACATGGAAAAAGAAATGAAAGAATTGGTGGATATGTTCATGATGGAAATGAAAAGAAATCAAAACAAGATTGGCTTTTGGATTAACACTAAAAAGAAAAGAAAACTTGTAAAAGATTTGAAGATGGAGAGAAAACCATGACTAGCTAACCTTACTACCTTGCTAAAAACTTACTAAACTCCGTGATGGTGAATGCGTGCCTCATGTTGATTCATCGGCAAAGATTTGTCTTGCGTGTTGGTCTAATTACTTTCCCACTTGAATGACGGGTGATCACTCTTGGACTTGTCTTATAGACTCATAGATGACATAGGCCTACAAGATAGACTTTCAATAATGGAATCAAAAGAGCGACACTCAAGGGATGCTAAGGAAGAAGATACAACATTCATTAATTGAAGTAAAGAAGTTGTACAACAAATAGCATATGTTTGGTGATCCATCTCCATGTTCCATCAAGGCACTTGTTCTAAAGACAAGACTCTAAATGAGGCACACATGAATCATATGGAGAATTACAACAAGAACTTGCCAAGCAATGAAAGTAACCCATCGGAGAAGAGAAGACCATACAACTTGCAAGATTAAAGATAGCAATCACCCATGAGTTAGTAGTTAGCAAGGTTGGTGGTTTAGCTAGTCATGTAAGAAAGAATTAGCTACTAGCCATTACAAGAAAAGAAAAGCAAAGCATGAATAAAATTGCAAGTAAAGTAAAGCTAGAATTAAAGAAAGCAAGTAATACTAGAAAATGCTCAAGTAGAGAGAAGAGAATGGATGAATCCTTGCTTCACAAGTTGTCACACCTTGGTCTACACAAGCTTTCTCTCTCTTACTACTCTCTTTTGCAGAATTTCTAGGGAGGAAGAAGAAGATCTAAAGCACTAAAATCCTAGAGAAAAAATACAAAATTACAAAGCTTTATCCTCTAATCTCTCCTATCTCCTTCCTCACTACCCTCTCTTGCGCTCGTGCAGGCCCAGGTGCTGTATTTATAGGCCTCAGAGAGAAGGATCTAGAGCCTGGGTTGTTGGAGAAAATCTCGGCCCTAACAGACCTGTAACTGCCGCAGATTTGCGGCAGTTACCCAGAATTTGCGGCAGAGTCTAGGTTGTTGGGCAACAGCTTTCTGTTGTAAGTTTGTTAGAAGTTTGTTAGCCACGTGGAGTTTCTGGAAGAGTGAGCTGGCGCGTGGAATTCTCCAGATCCTGGGCTCGAAACTTGGGCTCTCTTTTGGGCTTGAAATTAATTCCCTTTAATTATTGCTAATTAAAGAAATTTGGGACTTTTCTCATTTCAGATGTGGACCTGCAAAAAATAGAGAGAAGAACATTAAAAATCATATTTTTATTTGCAATATGCATGGGAATGATGTGGTAAAATATGCAAAATTGGATAACAATCAAAAGCCATGCCCAATTCGCCAACAGGGGTAAAGAAGGTCCCTGTAGCTGGGCAGTACAACTCAAAGATAGCGTAGAAGTTCGCTACGCTCATCTGGATGCCGTAACAGGTCGCCCTGACGGCCTCGTAGAGTCCCAGCCTCTCCAGATCCTCTGCAAAATGAGCAAGGACATATAAAGTCAAGTCCCTCCACCATGCCTTGGGGGGATGAATCCACCTAGGGGTCCTGAAATCAGTGGCTGGATAATTACCATGAGCCTTAAAGAACTGATTTCCAAAAGTCTGAGCCACCGCGAGGTTTTCTCCCACTGGGATGTCCGAAAGTACGTTCCCAGGGTGGAGACCCAATATGCAGCGAGGAGGACCCGCCCTTGTATAACCAGGGGACGGAGCTATCAACTTCCCCACGTGAACAGAATCGGTAGTTCGCGTCACTTGCCACTGCACTTTCGAGCCCTCGTCACACATTGAAAGAAGGACAAGGAAAGTGGCACTTGCTAGATGGGAGATAATACTTCTCGCCATCCAGTTTGAAAATCCACTGCCCCTCTCCGGCTAGCAGCTGGTGATCGTTGTCTGGCGCTGCATCTCCAAACATGAAGTCGGGCTTCCGATAGACTTTTCGGTCAGAATCTTCAAGAGGAGCAGTAGTTAAGATGCTCCTCATGGTGCGCTGATCCCCGGCATGAATGAGTGCATCCGATCGGGAGCGCTCCGCTCGCTGAATAGTCAAGCCTGTCCTTGAAACTTTAGTCTAACATTGCCGTCCAACCCTCTGGCCGTTCCAAAAAGACTGTTCAGAGGACCGGGAGTATAGTGCACTGCAGAGACAAGATGAAACTAAATTAGTTCAGTTGGCGAAAGAAAGCCAAATTCAGAAAAATTTTAAGGCATAGCTTCGCCTCCCCCAAGCGAGACAAGCCTAGCTTTAGCTCGCCCCGAAGCTCAGCTTCGCGGCTGCAGCTTAACTCTGCACTCCACATGAAGGCAGGATGCAGAAAAATATCTAAGTATTAGCTTTGCTCTAGAAGCTTGACCTCGGACAACAGAACGCGACAAAGCCCCAGGGGCTAACTTCGTCAGAAGGTACTGTTGCCTAAAATTATTTTAAGGGCATTAAGGTCCTTTTCAGCTGCGCTCTGAGGGTTAGCTTCGCATCCTATCATTCGACAGGATGTGAACCGCCTAAGGGTTAGCTTCGCACAGAAGCTCGGAAAAGAAACCATTCGGCTCCTGAATTTCTAGTTGAGAAATTAAGGGGAATTAAATCCCCTAAAATTCGGCAAAGAAAATTAGGGGAGTTGAACTCCCTGAGATCACTGGATCATAATGAATCGTTCTAGATTCGTCATGAAATAGCAAAAAATTGACTTCGAAAGAGAAAAAAATCTCTAAGTAAGAGGGAAAGATCCCTACCCGCGATAGGTCGTTCGATGACCGGAGGAGGAGAAGATCCCTCCGTCGTAGAGGTTGCTACCACTTTGCCTGCTCGTCTTTTGGGAGCCATCAGAGAACTGAAGAAGTTCTTAAATTTCCAAACGAAGAAGAAAGAAGAAGAGATTTGGAGTTCTCTAAAAATTTAAAGAGAAGTGGTTCCTTCTCTTTGAAAAACACCTAGGGGGGGTGAATAGGTGTGAATGCTAATCTAATGATCTTTTTAAACTTTAATTAAATGAGTGATGCAACGATCTCTCAAAACACGACTAAGAGCCGAATACCCCTTGCGAGGTTCTGAACTCCTTCCTCCCAATTCCCCTAGATATGGGTTAGAGGTGCGCAATGCAACCGTGTTGTATTGAGGTGTGATCGATCAATGCCAAGTATGATGATGAGAAATGAAATGCACACAATGTAACACAACAAGTATAGCAAGTAAAGTAAACAAGACTAGATTGCACAAGTAGAGGGTTAGTTCTCAAGCAAATAATTCAAGACAATATAAAGCAAGAGAAATTGAAAGCAAGAATGG
The DNA here is from genome assembly GCA_038442645.1 of Agave tequilana. Taxonomy (NCBI): domain Eukaryota; kingdom Viridiplantae; phylum Streptophyta; class Magnoliopsida; order Asparagales; family Asparagaceae; genus Agave; species Agave tequilana. Next base: position 27,484 of record JAVJIF010010997.1, on the reverse strand, counting down.
CACAAAGGCAATCGCAAACAAGATGATTTGTTTCGAGATTCGAGCACACTTGCTCTAGTCCCCGCCTTCACCTCCGTGAAGGGTTTCCACTATCCACCGAGGATGCCTTTACAATTTGGTCTACCGAAGACCGAGCACCGAGCTCCACCGAATACAAAGGACCTCTACCGAAGAGGTTGCTCCACAAAGAAAGGATTACAAGAACCAAGTGATCACAACAAGATCACTACACTTTTCTCAAACTCTTTTACAAACACTCTCACTTCAATTACAACTTCACTATAGAATGAGTATAGGATTTTTGGCTCTATGAAGTGTGGTGAGAAAAACTTCAGTTGTAGAGAGATATTAGCAATCAAACACAACTGAAAAACTAGCTCAAAAAGAATTGGAATGAAAGCTTTAAACTCTTTCTTTTCTCTTTTGAAAATAATGAATACTTGAGGATTTTTCTAAGTGATATGAAGGAGAGACTTCTCCTCTATTTATAGGGTTGAAAATAAGTTAAAAACATTTTCTTTACACCTAATTCAACCTGCAAAAGCACCCCAACAACTCTCCAAAAATCTGTTAAAGCAGAAAAAGAAAACAGTTTTTCAGAAAATCCCAAAGAGGAAAGAGCCGTTGCTAAGTTGCAGGCTTGGCGGTCGACCGGTCCGGTCGACCGCCAGCCCTGCTGGAAAGAGCCGTTGGCTCTCGGTCGACCGGTCCGGTCGACCGACCCAAAAGGAGGAAACACAGTTTCCTTCTTCCGGTCGACCGGTCCGGTCGACCGAAATATCCCGAGAGCAGAATGCTCTCCGTCGGTCGACCGGTCCGGTCGACCGACGGACATGCACAAACAGTGCATGTCCAGGCACATCGCCGGTCGACCGGGCCGGTCGACCGATGTTGCCTGAAACAGAAAAACTGGGCTGTTTTTGAGTTAGAAAAATTTTGATAAATATTTTAAAAATACATATAGCTAAGTATTATGCAGAAAATAGTTTATACACATGTTTTAAATAAGTTTTTCAGGATATAAAGTTTTGGTACATGTATATATAAACTAAGGCATAAAACTTAGAAATAACCATTTTCAAAATATAGGAAATACATGAAACAAGTGTGTGTGCAAATCCTAGAGCCAAATTTCCTATATTCAAACTTTAACATTCTAAACTTACAAACTCTAAAAAACTTCAAGGCAATGCTTCAAGATGGGCTATCTCCACTTTGATCTTCAATTTTGCATCTTGAGCCCAATTGGAGTTGACTTGAGTCCAAAACCTTGTATTTGTGAGAGAAGACTTCTAGTATGAATAGAAATCTGAAAACACACTTAAACAACAAATGTTATTAGTACAAATAACTAATATGTTTTGTAATCATCAAAATACACTAATCATGGGTGATTGTAACCTTGGGCCAACAATCTCCCCCTTTTTGATGATGACAAAACATATAAGTTATTGAAACAAATAAAGGAGGAAAAGCTTGGAAAGCTCCCCCTCAAAACAATGCTATGTATTTATCATGAATATGAAAAAGCTATTTAAGCATACATAAAGCATTTAACAAACACAATAGTTTTTGTCCAAAAACTCAAATAAACACAAACTTTCTTTTTCTTCATGAAATGAAACTCAAATAGTATCAAACTTAGAAAGTTTAAACTTAAACATACTTATTTTCCAAATATACACTTATTTTCCAAATTACTTAGAAAGTTTAAACTTAAACATACTTATTTTCCAAATATACACTTATTTTCCAAATATCAACAAACTTATTTCTCCCCCTTTTTGTCATACATCAAAAAGGGTTAAAACAAAATTTAATTTTAAGAATCCATAATACAAACATTCAACTCACCACAAATGAACGAAAATCTAGCATAATCTAATGGTTTAGTAAAAATATCGGCAAGTTGAAAATCGGTAGAAACATATTCAATAACAATATCACCTTTCTCATAATGATCTCTAAGAAAGTGATACCTAATGTCAATGTGTTTGGTTTTACTATGTTGATTTGCATTCTTTGTCATGTGAATAGTACTAGTATTATCACAAAATATTTTAACATGATCAAAGTGTAAATCATAGTCAAGGAGAGTATGTTTCATCCAAAGAACTTGTGCACAACAAGCTCCGGCCGCAACATACTCCGCATCGGCGGTTGATAGGGCTACCGAATTTTGCTTTTTGGAAGACCAAGATACAAGACAATTACCTAAGAATTGACATGTTTCACTTGTGCTCTTCCTATCTACCCTACAACCCGCATAGTCAGCATCCGAAAAACTAGTCATAGAAAATTGGCCGGTTTTCGGATACCACAAACCCATTTCAATAGTGCCCTTAAGGTATCTAATTATGCGTTTAACCGCTATTATGTGAGATTCTTTAGGACAAGATTGAAAACATGCACAAAGACAAACGGAAAACATAATATCCGGCCTACTAGCCGTCAAATAAAGCAAGCTACCAATCATGCTACGGTATAATTTAATGTCTACACTTTTACCTTGTTCATCCTTGTCAAGCTTTGTAGTTGTTGCCATGGGAGTTTTGCTTACTCTTGATCCTTCAAGCCAAACCTTTTGATTAGTTCCTTTGTGTACTTGGCTTGATTGATGAAGATCCCATCCTTCCTTTGCTTGATTTGGAGTCCAAGGAAATAGTTGAGCTCCCCCATCATAGACATTTCAAATTCATCCTTCATGCATGACTCAAAAACTTTGCAAAGAGATTCATTAGTAGAACCAAAAATAATATCATCTACATAAATTTGCACAATAAGAATGTCATTTTCTACATGTTTGTAAACAAAGTTGTGTCAATTTTACCTTTCTTAAAATCATTTGAAATCAAAAATGAGGAAAGTCATTCATACCAAGCCCTAGGGGCTTGTTTTAAACCATAAAGAGCTTTATCTAATTTAAAAACAAAATCCGGATGTGTAGGATCAACAAAACCGGGAGGTTGTTCAACATACACCTCCTCTTCAATAAATCCATTTAGAAAAGCACTTTTAACATCCATTTGAAATAATTTGAAATCTTTATATGAGGCAAATGCTAGTGTCATCCGTATGGCTTCAAGCCGTGCTACGGGTGCAAAGGTTTCTTCAAAATCGATCCCTTCGATTTGAGTGTAACCTTGGGCAACTAACCTAGCCTTGTTTCTAACTACATGACCCGATTCATCCAACTTATTCTTAAAGATCCACTTAGTACCAATTGTTGGTCTATCGTGGGGCCTAGGAACAAGGTACCAAACTTGGTTGCGCTCAAATTGATTGAGCTCCTCTTGCATGGCTAGCAACCAATATGAATCGGCCTCGGCTTCGAGGACATTTTTGGGTTCTATGTGTGAAATAAATGCAAAGTGACCACAATAATCTTGAATTTTAGAGCGAGTAGTTACCCTTTTGATACTTCACCTATGACGAGGTCCTTGGGATGATGAGGATTGAATCTCCAATCCTTAGGTAGTGGTTGAGTAGGCTCCACCTCATTTGTTTGATGTTCATTTCCTTGGGCCTCTTCCACTTTGGCTTCACTTCCATCATCATCCTTTGGCTTGTCTCCCATGGTAGAAGCATCCTCCAAGGTGACTTTCTCCAAGCCTTCATGCAAAGCATCTATTTCTACAACATTCTTAACAAACTTGTTAGATTCCTCAAACTTAACATGAATAGACTCTTCAATAGTCAAAGATGATCTAATGAAAACTCTATAAGCTTTACTAGTGTTTGAGTAACCTACAAAAATAGCCTCATAAGATCTAGCATCAAACTTTCCTAAATTATCTTTTGTGTTTAAAACAAAACATTTGCAACCAAAAACTTTGAAATAAGAAACATTTGGTTTTCTAGAAAAGTACATTTCAAAAGAAGTTTTAGTAGTATTTTTACACAAGAAAACGCGATTTGATATGTAGCATGATGTATTAACGGCCTCGGCCCACAAATAATGTGGTAGACCATATTCACTTAGCATTGTCCTAGCCATCTCTTGTAATGTTCTATTTTTCCGTTCAACTACTCCATTTTGTTGTGGAGTTCTAGGACAAGAAAGTTCATGCTTTATTCCATGTTCATCACAAAAAGTGGTAAAGGGTTGGTTAATGAATTCACCTCCTCTATCACTTCTTATTCTCAAAATCGAAACATCTTTTTCTTTTTCAACTCTTTTCTTAAAAATTTGGAAATACGAAAATGCTTGGCTTTTATGTTCAAGAAAGAAAACCAAGTAAATCTTGAAAAAATCATCAACCAAAACATAAGCAAATCTATTCCCACTTAAACTTTTGGTTTGTGTAGGGCCAAAAAGATCCATATGGATTAACTCCAAAGGACGTGATGTCATGATATCCTTAATTGACTTAAAAGAAGACTTAGTTTGTTTCCCAAATTGACATGCGTCACAAACTCGGTCCTTTTCAAAATTCAAGCAAGGAATACCTTTCACCATTTCCTTTGTGTTTAACCTAGAAATGTGATCAAAAGAAATATGCCCTAATCTCCTATGCCACAACCAAGAGTCATCATCGAGGGCTTTCAAACAAGTAATATTACAAGACATATTCAACATATCAATCATATAAACATTACTTTCACGAAAAACGGAAAAACACAAACATTAGAAATTCTATCAATAACTTTACAAGCAACATTATCAAAAACAACATCAAAACCTTTATCACAAAGTTGACTAACACTCAAGAGATTATGCTTGAGGCCATCAACTAAAACTACATTTTCAATTAAAGGAGAGGTGCCAAGTTTTACATTACCAATACCGATGATTTTACCCTTGGCGTCATCTCCGAAGGTGACGGTGCCACCTTCATGATATCTTGATAGGGTTGCAAAGTTGTTGATGTCCCAAGTCATGTGCCTTGAGCAACCGCTATCAAGATACCACAAAACCTCTACGTCGTTGAGCTTTGGAAAGTACCTACATCATTTAAAACAATTGTTGACTTTGGTACCCAAACTTTCTTGGGTCCTTGAAAGTTAGTGTTACGAACCCAAACATTATGATGTGATGCACTTAGTCTATCATAACAAAAATTAGCTAAGTGTCCTTTCCGCCCACAATGTGAACATGAGTACACTTTTCTATACATGAAAGCATGATGTGTATGTGTAGTGTGAGCATGTTTTGGGGTTTTGCCATGTTGTTTAGGTTGTGTAGCATGAATATGAACATGAGCATGAGCATTTTTCTTTGGGGCTTGTTTCTTAGGAAATATAGCCTCAATTTTCTTCTTGTTAAATTCACAATCTTTCAAAACAACACTTAATGAGTCTAATCTTTCTTAAGCATAGAAACTTCATTTGAATCAATTAGTGGGGCCTTACCTTTGCAAGAGATCTTATATTTTTCAAAATCATTTTTGGTAGTGGCCAAAGTGGAAACCAACTCATCCTTTTCTTTTGTAAGAGTAAAAACTTGAAGACTTAAAGATTTATTTTCTTTTTCATTTTAATATACTTTTTCTTTAAGAAATCATAGTTTTGTGACAACTCAACAAAAGCCTCTTCTAACACATCCATAGAAAGTTCATTATCATGAGAAGGGGAAGAGGTTACCTTGCTTGTGCCTTCATTAGCCATGAAGCACATGTTGGCGGTGTCTATTTCTTCCTCGGATTCGGTCTCCGAATCCCAAGTTGCCTTCATAGCCTTCTTCTTGTAAGGCTTCTTTGAAGTGGAAGGCTTTGCTTTGTTCGGACACTCCGCCACAATGTGTCCCGGTCTTTGGCAATTGAAGCATACAATCTTCCTTTCTTCTTTGCCTCCTTGCCATCTTCTTCTACCTTGGTACTTCGCCTTGTTGTACATCCTCCGGACATTCTTAACAAGGAGTGAGAGCTCCTCATCATCTTCTTCTTCATCATCTTCATCGGAGTGTGTAGCTTGACTCTTGAAGGCGATAGTCTTCGTTTTGGAGGGAGCCATATCCTCCCTTACTTTCCTTTCCATCTCATGGGTTTTGAGGTTCCCAATGAGACCTATGAGCTCCATCTCTTCATTGTTGTTGAGTTCCTTCAAGGTTGTAGCTTTAACTTCCCATGAAGGAGGAAGAGCCCGGATGATCTTCCTTACTCTTTGATCATTGTTGATATCTTCACCTAAAGAAGAGAGTCCATTAGTAATCTTGGTAAATCTTGTAACCATATCATCTATGGTTTCATTGTCTTGCATGCTAAATGTTTCATATTGAGACCGAAGAAGGTCAATCTTAGCCTTCTTTACTTGTGAGGTCCCCTCATGAGTGACTATCAAGTGTGACCAAATCTCAAATGCGGATTTGCAATATATAACCCTAGCTATGTCATCATCATTTAGGGCTTGAAGAAGTGCATAGTGAGCTTTGGCATTGGCATCGAATTCTTAGTCTCTATTTCGGACCAAGTGGATTCGTCACCGGGGGGTACACTAAAGGACTTAGTCACGGCCTTTGCAACTCGGCTACCTAGAGATTGCAAAAACACGGTCATCTTAACTTTCCATATGGGAAAGTTAAGTCCATCAAACTTAGGAGGGGTCTTAATTCCATCGGCCATTTTACTTATATGAATATGAATGAAATGATTAGCAAATTAAGATCTTCTCTAAGGTTGTTAAACCAAATCCTAGAGTCCAAGCTCTGATACCAATTGAAAAACACCTAGAGGGGGGGGTGAATAGGTGTGAATGCTAATCTAATAATCTTTTTAAACTTTAATTAAATGAGTGATGCAACGATCTCTCAAAACACGACTAAGAGCCGAATACTCCTTGCGAGGTTCTGAACTCCTTCCTCCCAATTCCCCTAGATATGGGTTAGAGGTGCGCAATGCAACCGTGTTGTATTGAGGTGTGATCGATCAATGCCAAGTATGATGATGAGAAATGAAATGCACACAATGTAACACAACAAGTATAGCAAGTAAAGTAAACAAGACTAGATTGCACAAGTAGAGGGTTAGTTCTCAAGCAAATAATTCAAGACAATATAAAGCAAGAGAAATTGAAAGCAAGAATGGCACAAAGGCAATCGCAAACAAGATGATTTGTTTCGAGGTTCGAGCACACTTGCTCTAGTCCCCGCCTTCACCTCCGTGAAGGGTTTCCACTATCCACCGAGGATGCCTTTACAATTTGGTCTACCGAAGACCGAGCACCGAGCTCCACCGAATACAAAGGACCTCTACCGAAGAGGTTGCTCCACAAAGAAAGGATTACAAGAACCAAGTGATCACAACAAGATCACTACACTTTTCTCAAACTCTTTTACAAACACTCTCACTTCAATTACAACTTCACTATAGAATGAGTATAGGATTTTTGGCTCTATGAAGTGTGGTGAGAAAAACTTCAGTTGTAGAGAGATATTAGCAATCAAACACAACTGAAAAACTAGCTCAAAAAGAATTGGAATGAAAGCTTTAAACTCTTTTCTTTTCTCTTTTGAAAACAATGAATACTTGAGGATTTTTCTAAGTGATATGAAGGAGAGACTTCTCCTCTATTTATAGGGTTAAAAATAAGTTAAAAACATTTCTTTACACCTAATTCAACCTGCAAAAGCACCCCAACAACTCTCCAAAAATCTGTTAAAGCAGAAAAGAAAACAGTTTTTCAGAAAATCCCAAAAGAGGAAAGAGCCGTTGCTAAGTTGCAGGCTTGGCGGTCGACCGGTCCGGTCGACCGCCAGCCCTGCTGGAAAGAGCCGTTGGCTCTCGGTCGACCGGTCCGGTCGACCGACCCAAAAGGAGGAAACACAGTTTCCTTCTTTCCGGTCGACCGGTCCGGTCGACCGAAATATCCCGAGAGCAGAATGCTCTACGTCGGTCGACCGGTCCGGTCGACCGACGGACATGCACAAACAGTGCATGTCCAGGCACATCGCCGGTCGACCGGGCCCGGTCGACCGATGTTGCCTGAAACAAAAAAACTGGGCTGTTTTTGAGTTAGAAAAATTTTGATAAATATTTTAAAAATACATATAGCTAAGTATTATGCAGAAAATAGTTTATACACATGTTTTTAAACAAGTTTTTTAGGATATAAAGCTTTGGTACATGTATATATAAACTAAGGCATAAAACTTAGAAATAACCATTTTCAAAATATAGGAAATACATGAAACAAGTGTGTGTGCAAATCCTAGAGCCAAATTTCCTATATTCAAACTTTAACATTCTAAACTTACAAACTCTAAAAAACTTCAAGGCAATGCTTCAAGATGGGCTATCTCCACTTTGATCTTCAATTTTGCATCTTGAGCCCAATTGGAGTTGACTTGAGTCCAAAACCTTGTATTTGTGAGAGAAGACTTCTAGTATGAATAGAAATCTGAAAACACACTTAAACAACAAATGTTATTAGTACAAATAACTAATATGTTTTGTAATCATCAAAATACACTAATCATGGGTGATTGTAACCTTGGGCCAACACTCTTTCAGCCTAATCGGGCTTTTATAGGCTGATGATTGCCTAAATTTTGCCTCCTCGAGAGGAGCGCAAGCAGTCGTTTCAAATTAATTTGAAACGGCGCCTAAAGCGCCTTCCCCAGAAGCGTTACTTCAGCCCCGCTTACGAGGCTAAGTTAGCTAACCTAGCGAGAAGACTGGAAGCTTTAGAAACTAAGGAACCAAGTCCAGTCAATCAAGTCAGCCCAAATCAATTTTCAACTCCGGGTTGTACTTACTGTCAGGCCATGAATCATGTGTTTGAGGAGTGTCCTGTATTTCAAGCTCACCAACACTTTTCTGAACCGATAAATGCGGCCTTTTCAAGGTCGAACAATGATCTTACGCTCCAACGTACAATCCTGGCTGGAGAAATCACACAAATTTCTCATGGAGCCAATAAAATAATGATCACCCACGGTCAAACCCTGCAAGCCACTTCCATCATTCCAATAATTCTTCCAATCATTAGCCCAACTTTTTCAATCACCCTCACAATTCTCCAAACAATTTTTCAAATTATCAACAAAATTTTTCAACCAAGCTCCACATCTTCCTTCCAGAATCCTCAACTCGAAAGGAGAATGACTGATTTTGAAAGAAATATGGAAAGGTACATGAAGAATTAAGATTCTCTCATGCAAACAATACAGAGGCTAGAGGGTCAAATGAGCCAGTTAGCCAACCCACAACATGAGAGGCAAAAGGGTACCTTGCCCAGTCAACCAATTATGAATCCTAAAAGATTCACAACAAGCTCATTTGGTTGAGGATCAATCACTGAATTAATGTAATGTTGTTCATACATTGAGGTCGGGAAAGAAAGTTGATAACCAAGTGTCAACACCACCTAATCCTAGTCAGCACAATCACACTTCAGCATCTACCTCATCTAATCCAACTCCTCCTAAATTTGATGAATCTAAAAAAGATAAGTCAACCAGTCATGTGCACCAGCCTATAGCACCATTTCCTAATAGGCTGAAAAAAACAAGCAAAATCCATACAGGATAAGATAATTGAGATCTTTAATCAAGTGAAGATAAATGTGCCACTTCTTGATGCCATCCAACAAGTCCCATCTTATGCTAAATTTCTTAAGGACATGTGCACTAAGAAGAGAAAGACTAATGTATCTAAAAAGGTCTTCTTATCTACTAACATTAGTGAGCTACTATCGGGTTTGATCCCTGTTAAGTATAAGGATCCAGGTAGTCAACCATTGCCTGCACTATAGGACAAGCCGAGATTAGTCGTGCACTTCTTGACTTGGGGGCAAGTATCAACTTGCTTCCATTCTCAGTTTATCAACAACTCGGGTTGGGCGATCTTAGTCCAACTCGAGTCACTATCCAACTGGCTGACCGTTCAGTGAAAGTTCCAAAAGGGGAGATTAATGATGTCCTTATCTGGGTTGGGGAGTTTATTTACCCTGTTGATTTCATAGTTCTAGAGACACAACCTGTGTCTAACTCCAATCATAGGGCTCAAACTCCTGTTATCCTAGGGTGACCATTCCTTACTACTGCCAATGCCATCATCAATTGTAGGAATGGGTCCATGAGGTTAACTTTTGGGGACATGACTAGAGAAGTCAATGTCTTCAACCTAGAAAAACAACCTCGTAGATCAAACATTTGAGGTAAACTTTGTTGAAAATAATTGTGATGAAGAGAGTGAAGATATAGAAGATGAGTCTTAATGAATTATTTAAGAATGAATGTGATTATCTTGATGAGAAGGCATATGTCGGAGATCTTAATGTTAAAGTACCCTTTAAAAAGGGAAAATTTGATTTGAATATCTTCACTTTCGATGAGCTAACCAATAATGTATCGCATGAGAATATAATTCAAGAACCTCCGATTGACATACTCTTTGAAAACCTTTTTGAAGAAGAACTCATGTGTTTGAATGAACCAACTAGGGATCTTTTGGTAATTACACATCTCTAGGGGAAAGTGTTGACCTAAGTTTTGAGGAGATATATGGAACTGAATTAGAATTCCTAGGCATTCATAGTGAGGAAGTTCCAATTGAGAAGTGTGGTGGTGATCAATTTTTGAATGAGGAATGAAAATATGAGGAAGGAAAACCTAAAGAAGTTGAGACTGGGGAGGAAGAGAGCTAAAATGACAGAAAAATTGGCCTCCCCACTATGCCCTATAAAGAGGACCCATTGGAATGACGGGAAGAGAGCTAGAGGGATAAGACCGAAAAAGATCTAGGTGTGGGAGAAACTTGATGTTGTACATATTTCTGTATAATATATGCACCTCTTTTACATTTCATTTCATGCATGTATACATTTCTTTCATACATTGGGGACAATGCATGAGATAAGTGTGGGGGAGGGCTCTAACATGACTAATAAAAAAATGTTAAAAAAAAAATTGTGTATATATAAAAAAAAATTTGTATATATATATATAAAAAAAACTTTTTGAAAGGTAAGAACAATATTTTGATATACTTTTGTAAGAAATTAAGTAAATTTCAAGGAATAGGAAAATTATAATTAGGAATGTATGCGCCGGAAAAAGAAAGAGGGAATTGCTGTAAAGATTTCTTTGAATCAGATGAAAGATTACAACAAGACTTTTCCTTCCAGTTACAAGGGAGGGAGGATGTTGAAGCTGAATCCCCCCTTTGTTTAATGCTGGGTTCTTCGTGTGGCGGTGGAGAGTGAATCTTGTTCTCCGTTGACCAGATGACCGTCCTGGACCGTCGGGGGTCTTCTCTTCGGTCGGTGTAGAAAGAGTAACTCAGCTCCGTCTACCAAAACTCTCAAAGAGGAGGTAGGCGAAGAGCGGCTAGTACTCAGTAAGCTCGCTGAAGAGTCTCCTCCCTCTGTCTGTGTTGAAGTCGTGCTTCCCTCTTGATGATCCTCTTGCCTGGATTCGATCGATCTTGATGATGCCTTGACCTTCTTAATTCTCGACCTTTCCAAAGCCTCGATCCCCTCTTCATAGCAAACAAGGCTATTTATAGGGGTCTCAGGGGGTGAAGGTGCCTCCTGAAAACGCTCCCGAATGAGGGGCCACTACCCGCTACATGCGCGGTGACTGGCCCCGCAATCAGGGCAGTTGCAACTGAGACGCGGGCGTTGAGCCAAACGCGCCTTGAAGTTTGAGACGCGGGCGTCGAGCCAAACGCGCCCTGAAGTTGAGACGCGGGCGTCGAGCCAACGCGCCTTAATGCTGAGACGCGGGCTTCGGGCCTTCACGTCTGGACGCTGAGGCGCGGGCGTCGGGCCGACGCGCCTTGATGCTGAGACGCGGGCTTCGGGCCGACGCGTCTGGACGTTGAGACGCGGTGTAGAGCCAACGCGTCTTAATGCTGAGACGCGGGCATCGATTCCTCGCGTCTAGAGCTTGAGACTCTGCTTCCTTAATGGCTTGTTTGTTAGTCATTTTAGACAGCCTACAGAACCCCTCCAAAGTTTCTGATATTCCGCAGTTGAATTGAATGGGACGGATTTCGGAATACTTTGGATCTTAGCCGTTTTCGCCTTTATGACTGGACTGTTGATGCTTCGGGCTTGATCTTATCTGGAATTGGTCTTCGTGAGTGTACTGTTGAACTCTTTGAAGCCGTCAGAGTTGATCGTGTTGAGTGTCTATAAACAGTATAGACCTCCCCGATTGCTTTTAGTTTAGTCTGTACGGGTGCGCTTTTGGCCGGGAGTGGTTGGTTGTCTGTTTGCGTCAGTGTACTGTTGAACTGACTTGCAGAAGTAGGAGACTGGACGCAGGTTCCTTTTGAAAAAGCAGAGACTGCTTTAAAGACGCGACTTCCATGGGGTAGACGCGATGTTTGGCCCGTTTGAGGGGACGCGGACTTTGGAGAGACGCATCTCTTGAAATGCAGACGCGATTTTCTGGGTGCATTTATGATGATGCTGACGGGGCATGTCCACCGAAGAGCCGCGTACTTTGGGGCGCGCACCTGTGCCATGTCATGATTACGCCGCCAGCTGGCCTGGGGAAACGGCGAGATTTCGCCTTTTGGCGCGCGGATCTCCCGGTTCATTAAATGAACTGCTCCACGTGTCAACTTCTGACTTGTGGCGGGGTCGCGACGCATGATCTTCCCTGTTCAAACAATGATTTGGCTCCACGCGTCAGGCAGCGATTCGCTGCAGCGTTTATTGGGCCAAACGCTGCGTATCTTCGCGAATCTCTGTGCCTATAAAAGGCAACAGTTAGAGAGACACATCTTCTTCTCCGAACGCATTTGCTGAGAAAAGAGAGCTTCCCTCCTCTTGTTTGTTATCTGTCCATCTTCGAACTCGGATTCTGAACATCGATGGCTCCCAAGACGAAACCGACTGCATCATCCTCAAGGGCGACCGTCGCCGAGGCTGAGAGAGATGCTTCTTCTGCGCAGGAGGTGTTTTCCGAGGTTAAAAATGCACCTTCGGCGTGGGTTCCGCCATTAAAACATGTTCATAGAACCCTAAGAACCTTTAACACAAGATCGTGTTTGATTCTCGGACGCTGTCCTTGAGATGATAACCGGGGCGCGGGCCTGATGATCCCTTCGGCGTGGGTTCCGCCATTAAAACATGTTCATAGAACCCTAAGAACCTTTAACACAAGATCGTGTTTGATTCTCGGACGCTGTCCTTGACATGATAACCGGGGCGCGGGCCTGATGATCCGACGCTGGTGAACTCTGCACTCTGGATCCTTCACTTAGAATATTTCTAATTGTGAAGGTCTCTGGACGCGATTTGCAGAACGCGGATTTGATCCATGCGTTCTGTGCCGCGTTTTGTGCCATCAGGCGCCGATTTGATGAATCTGGCGTCTGAGTCCAAGCACTTTGAGATTTCACAAGTCTTGGTTTGCAGAACGCGGATTTGATCCTTGCGTTCTGTGTCTTCAACCGCCGATTTTGTAGAATCTGGCGTTTGAGTCCAAGTACTTAGAATTTTCATAAGTCTTGGTTTGCAGAACGCGGCTTTGCAGGTCTGGACGCGGATTCGAAAAATTCCTGCGTCCAGTATCTCTTCTGCGTTTTGGTGCAAGTTCGCAGGTCTGGACGCGGATGATAACTCCTGCGTCCAGTGTCTCGGCTGCGTTTTGAATTATGAACACTTAGCGTCTTCCCTTATTTTGGCAAAGTATCTGACCAAGTGTCTTTTTCTTTTGCAGTGCCGCATGTTTCAGGTTCACTTGCCAAGATGCACCACTTTGGACGCGTGGGTGGTGCCGACCACCGTCTGACTTTTGCACTGCGAAGGACCATACCTGTGACTGCTGACAGGTCGCCAGTTCGCAGGGAAATGATTGCCCATGTTAATGAGAGGACTTCTCGGGTGCTCATGACCGATGCAGTCTTCGCAACGGATACCCACATCAAGCTGGAGAAGCCTGCTTTCTTCTTTGGAGATCATGTCAGCGACGGTGGCAAACCAATGTATGACGGGAATTACAGGTGGCTCCGTCAGATAGGGGAGAGGAGATACTTCCTTCCAGCCATGGAGAGGATGCTCCCGTTGTCTTATCTCCAACATCTGTCCGTCCTTCGGAAGATGAAGTGGGACGTGTCCCGGGATATCTCTGAGATTACCCTTGGTAATTTCAAATCCCAGAACGTATACCGTCATGATTGCCATGACCGGGCGGTCCTCGGCTTGTTTCCCGGGTCACGCAAGTCTGAGCTTCCAGTCGGAGAGATCCCGCAGCTTGCCACCACCTTCCTCAATTCGTTCATAGAAGCAGAGGGTGATTATCCGGCCAAGTTCCGTTTGCCAGGATGGGTCCACTCCACGGAGAATTCTTGGTGGGGCAGGATGGTGGGTTTCGCCCTCTCCGATCTTGGAGATCTGCTTGAGCACGTGGGATTATACTCAGCAGTCAGGGCCGTACAATGGGGCATCCCAATGAGCTCTCACAACTTCTTCGGGATCTTGGAGCGCTACAACCCTCAGACGGGGACATTCTTTATCCCGGTTGGAGAAATGGGCCTTGCACTGCATGAGTTGCATGAGGTCTCGGGGCTGGTGATGGGGGAGTTCCCTTATGAAGAATATGTCCCGACTGCTAGGGAGCTTGACCTTATAAAGAAGGATTCCCCTGAGGTGTACGAGACCTATTGGGAAGTGATGTGCCACTTCCATATTTGTGGTCAGGTAACCGGTTGGAGGACGCATGGAGTTAGGCATCTATCCTGGGCCAATTACTTATTCAGCAACGTCAGCAAGAAGGATCATTCGATAACTCGACTGGCTCCCCTCTCTGAACAGGGAGTTGACGACATGGTCGCACAAGCTTCTGAGGGCTTTTACACCACTGGGTCGAACGAGGACGGCTTCGAACCTGATACGCTTTTCGAAAGCTATCATCATCGGGCCCGGGCTTCTATCTCTAGTCGAGCGCTGTTGGCAGGCTTCTTGATGCTGTGGTTGAAGCGTTGTGTGGTACCTACACGGCCACATGAAGTCATTATTGCCGACGTGGTGTACCCAGCAGTGCTCCTGGCCCATGGCTGTCCTATAGCCCTTCTTCCGGCCGTGGCGGCTGGCATTCAGAGCGGGTTGCGGGCGTTAGCCAAGAGACTATGCGAGGCTCCAAGGACTGTCGACTCTCAAGGCAAGCCGTATGTTGACTCAGAGGGAAACCCGACGGCAAGGCGCCCCAACCCCCGAATCGAGTTGCCTTACACGTATCTCATGACCTGGTACGTGATGCATTGCTCTTCTTTGATGACAACGGCGCGTGGGAGTTCGAGTCCTGTCCCTTTTGTGAGGCGGCTGGAAAACTCGGATTGGAGTGACACCTATATATATTATATTCGGAGACGTCTCTCAAATGCCGCCAATTACCAGCTCAACCGCTGCTTCGCTGGGATTCCTGGTGCATCTTTTGGTGAGCAATTCACTGATTCTATAGGTCGGGATGACCTCACCCAACTGTCCGCGGGAGTCTTCCGGTGGTTGATCAACATACGACCAGGATACGTATTGTTTCGCCAAGGGACTTCCTGCATAATCGAGGCATATGTGCCAAGTCGTTTTGCCCGACAGTTTGGCTATGCTCAGCTTTATGTCGGCAATCCGAATACACAACTTGCCTTCAATGGGAATTTGTGCGAAGGTGCTCGAGCCTGGTACTATAGCGTGGCTGGGGGGACAGAGGCGACTTTCCGTTTGCCCGTCGAGGAGCCGAAGAACCTTACCAGCTTCACTTTCTGCACCTGGTATTCTCGGGTAAACCAGTCACCGGATTTTGCCCCCGGGTATACGGGTATTGAGGGCATTAATGCCTATCTCAAAACACAGTCGGAGTCTGGCAAATGCTCGCACATGATCACCCAGTATTTAAAGGTCCAGAAAGAGCTGGAGAGAGCATCTCAGAGAGAAGCTGAGGGAGGCTCAAGAGAGGAGCTCCGAGTAACCCGGAGTAGAACCAAGCTAGGGCACAGGAGGGGCCTCTACCGCCAAGGCTCAAGAATTGGTGAGTAAGCGCCGTCGGGGGTCCCACTTCAACTGCTGGTCCTGTTTCGAAGAGGGCTCGGAGGGACTTAGCAACGGAAGTCTCTCCCTCAGAAGACATTTCTGCTGGAGTTGAGGACTGTCCTGAAGACCTCTTTGTCATGGTTGAGGAACCGCCAGAGGATAGAGATCTCCCCAGTTTAATCCGTGCTCCTAGGTCGCACAGAGGGACCTGTAAGATTGCGGAAGAGGGGGAATTGGTTGACAAACCCACTATAGCTGACGAGGAAGAACAGCTCGTGGGAGGGAATGTCCAGATTCCAGGGTTCTCAGCTCGGCCCGAGCCTTCTTCTGCTCGTGAAGGGAGAGACAAGGCACAGCGGTCAGGGCCTCCTAGCATCTTCATTTTCAGCGCTCGGATAATCGACCCTAGTCCTACCACTGGGGTGATTGGTGGCAAGGCCCCGGTCACCGAGGACCTTTGCGTTGAACTGTCGTCTTCCGCGTCTGATACGGAAAGCGACTTTGAAGATAAAGTCGACTACGGCCATGAACCCGCTTTTCCTGACCCGAGTAAGTTCTCACACATCTCGGAGGAGAAAATTTACGGGGGCGAATCATCGACTGCGTTACCGCTGGCGATAATCCCTGCTGAAGGTACAACTTCCTCGCATGTCGAGGCGATGGAAACAGAGTTGACCCAGCCCAAGGGGATTGAGGCTTCGGCCGCTGAGATAACCTCGGAGGAGGTAGCTGTCGAGGTTGGGGAGCCTTCCGCTTTGCCAGGAGGGGAAACAACCATTGAGGCTGAGGAGGCTCTCACTCCGCCGGTGGAGGAGGCTACTGCTGAAGCTGGGGAGACTCCCATTCTACAGGACTCGACGCCTCTGGACCTCGAACCTAGTAAGGCAGCTCTGACTGAGGGGGCTCAGGTGGGGAGTCCGACGATCGGCACCCTTCCAGAAGGCCACACAGCTCAATTCTCGGTGGAAGTTTCTGAAGAGGTTGTGCTTACAACTCCTTCATTGGTCGTGGAAGCTCCTGCAGAGGCAGCGCTCCAGGAAGCGCCAGTGGGTAGTCTTGCTCTTGCTACATCGACGGCCGGCACGGCTCTTGTGCGAGAAGACCCGCCCTATATCCCTTATCCCGTGACAGAAAAAGGTCGGGAAGCTTCTTAGGTGGTGAAGACATGGGGGAGCTGGCACGTCAGATGGTGCAACAATTCTTCACCTCGATGGGATCATGTATTGATCTCATCTTCCGTGGACACAGCACCTTCCAGTTCGCCCAGAGGCTTCTTGAAAATATGGCCGTGAGCGTCGAATTGGCGGGAGGCCTTCACTTGCCAGGGCATGCCTGCGGGTGGTAGAGCAACTTGGAGATAACCTGCGGGAGCTGGAATCTTTGGAAGATGCTGGCTCTTTTGATGAAGCCCAGGCCACCTTGACTAGGCTCCTAGCTGATCAGGAACGGGAGCGACAGGAGGCGGAGGCACAAATCGCTGCCGAGATCCGCGACCTTGAATATTCCAAGGCTGAATTTCAGAAATTAGCCGGAGATTCGAGGGAATCTGAGCTTAGTGTGCAGAGCACGGAGCAAGTCATCCTCAGAACTCGGGACATTATCGCCAAGGCGGAAGCTGTTCTTGCGCTAAATGAGGAGAAACTTGTCACCCTCAAAAAGGAGCTAGAGGAGCAACGAGCTGCTACGGTGCGATCTGAAGAGAGTCTGTCTCTGCAATCTTCCAGGGTAGAATCTCTGCGGATGCAGCTGGCTGCCAGAAGTTTCTTATCTAAGGCGGAGCTGCGGGACCGGGCTATCATGGAGGCTGAGAGGACGCGCCAGCATGAGATTCACCGCCTTAGGGAACAAATCCGTTCCTTGGCGAACCAGGACATTTAGCCTTCTTTTCTTTTTTCTTTTTGTAAAGAAAAGGGACACTCTATTTATTAAGAGTGTTTGTATCCACTTCTATCATTTTTTTGATATAATAGAAGTTTTCTTTAAAGCTTTTGTCCCAATTTCTTTGTCCTGTTGTGGATGAGTCCAACTCTGATCACTAGTCGTGATTACTGAACTTAGGTAGGACTAAGTTCTTTTAATGAGACGCGGTCTTGGCGAGACGCGGCATTAATCCCATAGAATGAGACGTGGCATCAATCTATGGGGACTTAGATTTCACCAAGTCTTTTTGACGAGACGCAGCATCGATCACAGGGTGAGACGCGGTCGTCAGTCTACCGGAACTTAGATTTTACTAAGTCCTTTTACTGAGACGCAGCGTCAATCATAAAGTGAGACGCGGTCATCATTTCATAAGAACTTAGATTCTACTAAGTCCTTTGATGAGACGCGGCGTCAATCACAAATCGGAACGCGGTCTTCTGATGAGATGCGGCGTCAATCAAAAGATGAGACGCGGCATTGATCCGTAAAGTAAGACGCGGCTGTCAGTTCCTGGAGTGAGACGCAGCGTCAATCACAAGGTGAGACGCAGCTCTGAATAACGCAAATCTGTCTTGCGCGGATCGGGCAGACGCAAGAGATGCAGCCTTGTCTGCTGAAGGGACGCGGCTTTCCCATCTGCGTCTAATGTGATCTGACTCAAAAGATTTTAGGAGATCTTTGCTCGTCAGGTCTTCACTGTCGATTGGGATTCCGAGTCATCCGTTGATTCCCAAGGCAGTTATCACGCGTCAACTCCTCATTGGACTCAGGAGTTACTGCCCTTAAATGCAAAACCGACGCGGGCGGTTGAAAACCGGCGCTTGCGACGGTTTCCAAAGCGGCGTTCCACGCGTCAATCCTTCACTGGGCTTTGACAATCGTGCGTGACGGTTCCAATTAACGCCCCATTAATGGTAGTTATTAGGGCCAGCCTATAAATAGGGTGCGCTCCCCTTCTATAATCCAAGCTTGGATTATTTCTCTTTGGATTGCTCTGAGAAGTCCCACCTTCTTCAGAAAAGAGTTTCTTGATAGGGATTCCGTCTCCATGGATGAAGGTAATTCCGAGGATGAAGATGACCCAGAGCTCTCACGCTTCGGTTTGGTCTCTTCAAGAAGAACCCCCTCTCGGATCATCTTGGACGCCTGCGTTTGGGTGCAGAGAGGCCAACTCTGGCCAGAGGTCTCTGCTGGTATGTCCCCCGATGATGTGTATAGCCTGAACTTTGGCATAACCATCTGAATGAAGTCCCGGTGCATTCCTTCTCTGGAATTTGTGCCGGTGACTTGACTTCTCTGAACGCGGGCGCTTGACGCTGGCTTTGCCCATCGCGTTTCATTGCCTTGGCGTGTTTCAGACCTGAATCTTGCAACTCTTGTTCACTCAACAGAGAGATGGCAATTTTCGGCGTTCTGAAATTCTTTGCGTCTGGTGCATTAGGCGCGGGTACAAACTGAGGCCGCGTTTGAATCCTATGCGTGGCGCAGTTTGACTCGCGTCTGTTTGACTGTGCGGGTCATTCTCGCGTCTGAAGTCTTGAATGGCTGCCGCGTTCTGTTACTCAGTTTCCTTTATAAAAATGTACTGAGTTCCAGATTTTCTGACTCTCTTTCTTATTCTTTGCAGGTAGGCTTGCTCGTCCTTTTTCAGGTTTGCTGGGCCCCAGAAAGAATATACTGGCTGGCGAACTTGCTCCACGTTCGTTTGTGAGAGATTAAATTATGGTCCTCATCGTTTGTGAGAGATTAAATTATATCTCTGACGAGGACCCAACCCTCGCTAAGGTCTCTTCAGATCTTCAGCACTGATCATGTCTGATGGCAAGAGATGGTCAGGGTATGCATGACGGCGATGAGGTTCCGGCGGTTGCGGTGGCGGAGGGATCCTCTTCCTCTCCCTACTCCAGAAGTGACATCGAGGACAGTCGATGTCCTTTGGATGCTGGGGAAAGGGATGGTGATGAAATGGAGGGTTGCAGGGCTTCCGGCTGCCACCCGCCCTCAAGAACACCACTGCTCCTGGCTTTAGTCAGCTAGGGCGCTTTCGACTTTTGCGTCATTGCCATGGCGCAATCGGCTCCAATTGTACACCTGGGATCAGATGCGGTTTCAAGGAGTGAGTACGGCCTCTGAGAGAGAGAGGGACTTCTTTGTACTCCTTAATTGTAACACTCAATTATTGTATAAGAGAGCATTTTGTATCACTTTCATATGTTTGGATATATAAATAAAAGTGACACTTTCCTTTTTACTTCTTTTGTCTCGAACTTTTTGCCTTTAGTTGGACATGTAGAAGCAAGGAATCTTTGACCTCATCAAAATTATGACAGTAATCTTAACAAGTCAAAAGTATATGAGGAAAGATCCTGTTTCAGGAACCTTCATGATACTGTCAGAGGT
The DNA here is from genome assembly GCA_038442645.1 of Agave tequilana. Classification (NCBI taxonomy): domain Eukaryota; kingdom Viridiplantae; phylum Streptophyta; class Magnoliopsida; order Asparagales; family Asparagaceae; genus Agave; species Agave tequilana. The sequence continues at coordinate 7,243 of JAVJIF010010997.1, read as the reverse complement.
GCAATGTTAACTTGACAGAAAAATGGAATGATTTTTGGTGGACCTGCCACTTTATAAAAGAAAGTGACAAGTGGAGTGTGTACCCCCAGAGAAGGTGAACTTTTATCAAGGATTTGGGATTAACTTGATTTAAGATCAGCTGGGGATTTTGATGGAAGCATTGTTTATCGGTGTAATGTTAACCAACAATGCCTCCAAAATGAATTTGATACTCGGTTGGGGAGAATATCAAATGAAACTAGACTCGTGGGGAATCTAGTAAGATTTTTACCGTTAGAGGTGTGATATTAACTTAACGGTTTAGAAGTAGTCTTGTCAGAAGTGTAATGTTAACTTGACAAGGACGTGAGTTAGAGGTGTGATATTAACCTAACTCATCAGCATCTCAGTTTATTTGGGAAAACTGAGGGTGTCACTGTCATAGGTGTGATGTTTAACTTAACAGTGATAGTAATGCTAGAGGTGTAATGTTGAACTTGGCATTAGTCGTCTCGGCTTAAGGAAGTCGAGGAAAGGTCATAGCCATAGGTGTATTGTTGAACTTAGCAATGACTCGGATGCTAGAAGTGTAGTGTTAACTTGGCATCGTCCGTCTCAGCTTGGACAAGGAAGTCGAGGAAAGGTCATAGCCATAGGTGTATTGTTGAACTTAGCAATGACTCGGATGCTAGAAGTGTAGTGTTAACTTGGCATCGTCCATTTCAGCTTCGATATGGAAGTCTGAAGAAAGGTGACTGTCAGAGGTGTGATATTAACTTGACAGACACTCGATGTACCGCTTAGAGGTGTAATGTTAACTTAAACAGTAGTTTGTCAGAGGTGTGATATTAACTTGACAAGAATTTGCTTGCGATAGGAGTAATTTGAGGACCTGTCATTCTATTGATGAGAATTGACAAGTAGAATTTGAAGTGCCAGAGGTATAGTGTTAACTTGGCAAATTTGAGAGTTTGTTACTCTATGCAGAGTTAACAAGCAAGGTTTGTACTCGACGAGGAGTATTCATTACCAGAGGTATAGTGTTAACATAGTAATGATTGCATTTTGTGGTCCTACCATTTATGGATGAGAATTGGTAAGGGATTTTTGGAGGGAAGAGTGGAATCAAGTCCACTTAGGATTTTTAGCAAACCCTCAGCTATCAACGGATTTGAGGTGCCTTTACCAACTACCGTTTGAGTTGGGCTAGCCATGCTATTCCCCTCAGCATGATAAGTTGTCGAGGACTTATGTTGGGCTTAAAAGCCAACATTTCCTCTATCCTTAGCCGTCGGAGGAGTTGGATGTTTTTGATCAGAGGTGTATTTTTAACTTGATCGGCAGGATTTTTAGCAAACCCTCAGCTATCAACGGATTTGAGGTGCCTTTACCAACTACCGTTGGGTTGGGCTAGCCATGCTATTCCCCTCAGCATGATAAGTTGTCGAAGACTTATGTTGGACTTAAAAGCCAACATTTTCCTCTATCCTTAGCCGTCGGAGGCGTTGGATGTTTTTGATCAGAGATGTATTTTTAACTTGATCGGTGGAAGAATGCCATCTAGGGATAGTATTTCTTCAGGAATTTGCCATTGATTGGCATCATGAGTGTATCGCCATTTGAGGTTATGAGGCGATACGATCCATTTGAGTAGACTGACTCTACTACAAACGGTCCTTCCCATTTGGGTCGGAATTTTCCTTTCGTCTTGTGCGTCATGACCATGGGTCTTCGGACGGCTAAGACGAGGTCGCCCTTCTTGAAAGTTCGCGATTTGACTTTCTTGTTGAAGGCTCTGGTGATACGAGCTTGATAAAGCTCGATTTGTTGTTGGGCCTGCAGACGCTTGTCGTCCAAGGCTTCCAATTCTTGGAGTCGCTGTCGATGCTTCTCCTCTGTTGTCATCTCCGCTGTCAAGGCGACGCGAAGAGATGGAATTTGGATTTCCAGTGGAAGGACGGCATCGCATCCGTACACCAAGGAAAATGGCGTGGCTTTAGTTGGGGTTCGCACAGTCGTGCGATAGGCCCATAAGCATTCGCCCAACTTATCGTCCCAGTCTCGTTGACTTTTCGAGACGAATTTCTTGAGAAGCTTGCCAATAGTCTTATTGAAAGCTTCTGCGAGGCCGTTAGCGGGCGGATAGTATGCCGTTGATGACACACTCTGGATTCTGAACTTGGCGCAGAATCTCTGAAAAGCCTGGCTGATGAACTGGGGTCCATTGTCATGGACAATCCGCCGAGGCACACCGAACCGGTAAATAACGTGATGTTTCATGAACTTGATCACGTTAGATGATTTTACCTCCTTCAAAGGGATAGCTTCGGCCCACTTTGAGAAGTAATCGGTTATCGCTAGGATGAACCGATGTCCCTTTGATGATGGTGGGCTGATAGGACCAACCACGTCCATCCCCACATTCGAACGGCCAGGTAGAGGTCGTAGAGTGGAGGTATCCTGGTTCTTGATGGATGAAATCGCCATGTATTTGACAGGCGTGACATCTTTTGGCATAGGCAACAGCATCGGCAACCATCTGGGCCAGTAGTAACCCAATCTTTGGAGTCGGTTTGCCAGCTTCGGGCCAGGTTGATGAGCTCCACACGTACCATCGTGGGCTTCTTTCAACACTTCGTGGGCTCTTTTGATGAGAGGCACCGGAGCAGGATCCCGTCATGCGATCTACGATACAATGTTCGCGAAATCGCATTGTAGTAGAATTTGGAGGCTTTCCTTCGGATGGCAGCCGCCTCCCTGGTGTCTTCGGGCAAGATGCCGTATAAGACAAAATCAATGTAGGGGAATCGCCAGTCTTTAAGCTCTGGATCGGTCGACACTTCAAGTGTTTCCTTACCGCGACGATCTCCCGTTGACCTCTGGTAGTCTCCGAGGGGACTTTTTGGGCAGTATAGGTCGTGGCTATAGACGAATACCTTCTCCATTGCTCCAGCTGGAAGAGCTAAGGAGGCAGCAAGGGATGCAAGTGCATCTGCATGCGCATTTTGCTTGCGTGGTACATGGTCGATGTAGAAGTTTGAAAACCTCTCGGCCATGTGGATTGTCGCGTTGTAGTAGGGTACTAGATCTTCATGCCTGACCTCATACTCTCCGCGAACTTGGCTGACGATGAGTTTGGAGTCACCGTACGCCTCGAGATTTTTAACGCCAATCTCATCGGCGAATTGCATCCCAATCAAAAGAGCGTTGTATTCCGCCACATTGTTGGAGCAAGGCTCGGTTAGAGAGACAGCTCGGGGAATCACATAATCTTGTGGGGAGACGAGTACTACTCCTACCCCCGCAACTGTGTGTCCCTTAGGGCTGGTTCTTGATGCACCATCGAAGAAAAGTTGCCATACTTGTCCTTCGAACAATGTCTGGGTTAGGCAGGCTTCGGCGACCTCGTCTGGGAGATCCTCGTAGAGTTTAGCTGCCCTCGGATCTGGGTGTTCGGCTAAGAAGTCCGCCACCGCTTGTCCTTTAATGGTTTTTGGGGTAGGAAGTGCATCTCATATTGAGAGAGCAATATAGCCCATTTCGCCAGTCGGCCATTCAATGATGAAGGCTTTGTCATGAGTAACCTCAGGGGGTTGACTTTGGATATGACATTTATGGTTTGGCCCACCAGATAGTGTCGCATTTTCTGAATAGCGAACACCAGTGCCAAACATTCCTTCTCGATCGGGTTGTACCGATGTTCGGCTCCGATCATCGTTCTACTTAGGTAGTAGATTGCTTGTTCTCGCCCTTGGTCATTATTCTGAGCTAGTAGAGCTCCCAAAGAATGATCCATTGATCGGACGTACACCAGGAAAGGCTTTCCGGATACCGGAGCTGCAAGGACTGGTGGTAGGGTGAGGTATCGTTTGATCTCCTCAAATGCTTGCTGGCAAGCGTCGTCCCAAATGAACGAAACGCCCTTCTTCATCAGCTTAGCGAAGGGTTGGCATCTCCCGGAGAGATTTGAGATGAATCTGCGGATGTATGCCAATCGTCCTTGCAATCCTCTGAGCTCCTTGAGGCTTCTGGGGGGTTGCATCTCTTGGATAGCACGGACTTTCTCCGGATCCAAATGGATTCCTGTGGAAGTCACAACAAACCCTAGGAATTTGCCACTGGCTACCCCCAGGAAGGACTTGGTGGGGTTCATCTTCAATTGATGAGCCCGCATGATGTCGAAGACCACCTTCAGATCAGCTATGTGATCTCCTTTAATGCGACTTTTCACCGCGATGTCGTCGACATAACATTCCACCGTTTTGCGTATCTGCTGATGGAAAATGGCATTCACGGCCCTTTGGTAGGTTGCCCCCGCATTCTTTAGACCGAAGGGCATGACGGTGTAGCAATATACCCCTAGAGGTGTCCTGAAGGAGGTGTGCTTTTCGTCATCGGGATACATCTTGATTTGATTGTATCCTGAGAACCCGTCCATAAAGGATATTCGCTCGAATCCACAGGTATTGTCAATCATGACATCCGTGATTGGCAATGGGAATTCGTCTTTGGGGCAGGCCTCGTTTAGATCGCGGAAGTCGATGCAGATCCGGATCTTCCCGTTCTTCTTGGCAACGGGTACGATGTTGGCTACCCAATCGGGATGCTGTTCCTCCCTGATAAAGCCAGAGTCAATAAGCTTCCTGACTTCTGATTGGATTGCCTCCATTATTTTGGGACGGAACCGTCGCTGCTGTTGTTTGACAGGTTTTACATCCGGATTGATGTTGAGGCGGTGCATAGCCACTTGAGGATCAAGTCCAGGCATGTCCTCGTAATTCCAGGCGAAGACGTCTATATACTCTTGTACAAGAGATATAAGATCCTTCTTCTCCGAAGGTGACAGGCCGTCACTTATGAAGATGGGTTTAGGATTGGCTTCATCTCCTAGGTTGACTTGAACAACCTTGTCTTCTGTGGGTGGTTCACGCTGTTCAAAGCGGATATCCCAAAGAGCATTCAAATGTTTGATCCAAGGATCTGTATCAGATTGGATCATTTCTTCATCTTCATCTCCAGATGGCTTGTCGAAACCATGTTTACTGAAAGCCCTTTGAAGATGTTACCGACACTGACATCTGATTCCCACGACGACGTGTCTGATGAGCAGTCATGACTTGACAGTCTCTCCGAATCAGAGGCTGATGGCACTGGAGTTGATATATAGCCCAACCCCCGGCGCGTCTGATGATAGTAATCAGGGGTTTTCCCTTTCGGTACAAAGGATCGAAGCAGTGTTCTTCTTCCTTTTCCGAAGTTCAACCCAGGCCTGTTGGTTAGATCATACCCCATGCGCTTCATCATCTTGAGCGCTTTCGGTTCATAATGATCGAACTGAGGGGATTCATCCTCACCTTCCGATTCTTCGTGGGGCATTGGTTCAGACGCGATTCGCCCAAAAAGTATTGGTCTTTGGCCTTTTCGTCTGGCTGGAACCATGAATACAGACTCTTGCGCGTCTCCATTATCCTGGTACGTCTCGAAGGATGATTTTATTGGTACATGCAATGATGTCAAAGCATCCATTGCCGACCAGACATCCTCATCTACGTCGGTACTCGGTACTAGTCTGACGGTATGAATCAGACTCACACGCAGGGAAATACGCGAAATCTAAATCTTCATTAATATACCAACCGCCTGCATCGTCGGTGGTATCAACATCGAGCTTATTAGTGCTCTTTACAAGTGGTTCCAACTCCACAAGGCACTCTTCTTTCTCCGGCTCAATGTCAGCTTCATTACCAGAGTCTGGCTCCTCTGGTTGTGGGGTTTCATTAGTCTCCTCCGGATCCTGATATAAGAGGGAGTCCGTGAAATAATTTCAACCCCTTTAAACGGATGCCTTTCGGCAATCAACGTTCGGACTGTCCACTCTCGTCAATGTATTTCATGACTTGGTGGAGAGTAGAGGGAACGATGGAATTGCGGTGAATCCATGGTCGTCCCAGCAACAGGTTGTAGGAAGTGTCCGCGTCAATGACGTAACACGTCACTTCTGACTTGAGGCTCCCGATCTGGCATTTGAGCTTGATCTTCCCCATCGGGCGGGCGCTGTTGGCATTGAACCCGTAAATAGTCGTCTGGGTAGGGCTCAGACGATGGGTAGGAATGCCTAGAAACTGCATAACCGGCGATAGTATGATGCTTAGCGCAGACCTGGGTCTACCTGGATGCGGTTCACCTCGGATGACCCAATATACCCTGTGAAGTATAGGGGTCGGTCATGCTTCCCTTTAACCTGCATGTCATCTGTTGTGAAGGTGATGAGGGAGAATTTGGGGAGGTGTGGAGGCAATCTCTACATCTTCCTCCCTTGGCACGCGGTCATAAAGACCTCAGCATTTGCCAAAGCTTCTTGTAGAGCCCTCTGGTTGACTTTGATAGCCTCAGGAGCTCATACAAGGTAATGCGTGTCGGGATGTTGGCTAATTGAGCCAAGACATCAAACTGTAAGGTGTCGAGGATCCTTCCGTTACACCTTTCGCAAGAACTCGAGAAAACCGAGTTTCTTTCTGTTTCTCCCCAGGCTGTTTAGAGGGGGGGCTTTGCTGGCTCTGCAGCTGGTTGTGGAGGAGCTACTGCTGTCTCGCCATACTGTTACAGGTATGCCTGCCCCGAACGGGTTCCTGCCGTTGGTGGGTTGGGTTCGCGGCCAGGACTATTGTCTCCTCTTCCGAGTCAGTCAGCGAGGGAACATCAGTATCCGCTTCTCGGGAGGAAGCGCATATAACATGGCAAGATGAAGCCTTCCCTTTGCCTTTGGACTTCCTGTTGGTCACAGTCGTCCATTGTCGCTCGTCGACGAGGTCAGGGTGGACCCACATGATTTCCCCTCGAGGTGTAGGGACGGGTGCCAAGCCTTTCTCCCGCTGCTGATGAGGGTCTGTGTTGACCACCCTCAGTTCTCCTTTCGGGACAGAGATCACCCCCACGGGTGTCGGGGGTCGTGTCCCAAACTGGAGAAATCGACGTCATGTTGGCCGTCATCTTCTTCTACTCGGTCGGAGTTTTAATACCTCCGCGTCAATCAGAGCTTGAAGGATGTCCTTAAAGACGTAGCAGCTTTTGGTAGGATGTCCGAGCATCCTGTGGTATAAGCAGTAGGTGGGATTGTCGGTCTTGCCGACTTCCTCCGGGCGCCTAATTTCAGGGAGTTTCAGTCGATTGCTCTTGTTGAGTAACTTGAAGAGCGAGTCGACGTGTTCTTCCTTGAAGATACTGTTTGTTGGCGCGGAGTTGGCTAGAAGAGCCACTCGCTCTG